>CAUYQU010035590.1:0-21985 GCA_963574635.1 Cheracebus regulus
CTGAACCCAGTCCCCCAGCCCTTTTTGTCTTCCGAGACAGGCTCTGGCTCTGTTGACCAGGCTGGAGTGCAGGGGCATGATCTCGGCTCCCTGCAGCCTGGACCTCCTGGGCTCATCTCGCCTCCGCCTCCAGAGTAGCTGGGAGTACAAGTGCCCACCACCATGCCCGGTGAATCTCTTTTTTTCTTTGGCAGAGATGGGGTCTCACTATGCTGCCCAGGCTGGTCTGGAACTCCTGCACTCCGTCAATCCCTTTGCCTCGGTCTCCTAAAGTGCGGGGATTACAGGCGGGAGCCACTGCGCCCAGCCCGTTTCTTCCTTACTGTGCTTCCCTCCCTGATTCTGTACATCTCTCTCATTCTCCCCTTCTCTCTCTAGCTCGTTTTCTTTTCTTTTTCCCTGGGATTCTGCTCCTCCCTTTGTACCCCCCCTCTCCTGCTGTTTATCCTTCTCCCCTCTAGTCCTTCTCTTCCGCCTCTTCTGCTCCAGCCTCACAACTTATTTCACCTCTTGTTGCTCCTTCTCCTTAATAAATCATCCTTAATCTTTATACATGTCCGCCTCTTCCCCCCTCTCTGCGCCTCCTCTGCTCTCCCTGTTAAATTCTCTTCCCTGTTATACCCCCCGTCCCCACTCTCTGGCGCCCCACATCCCCAGGTGTCCTCCCTCCTCCCTGTTAAATTCTTCCCTGCTATACCCCCCCCCCACGCCGTCCCCACTCTCCGGCACCCCACCTTCCCAGGTGTCCTCCTGCGGTGGTTCCCTCTGTTCTCCTCGTCACCAGCACCACTCCGCCCTGTCCGCCCCGGCTCCAAATCCCCCCTGGTCTCCCTCACTGTCCTGAGCCTCCCTTTTTGCCGCCCCGTCCCTGCCGTGCTGTCCTTCGTCTCTCTGTGTATGGAGCTTTCCTCTACATTTCTCCACTTGCTTTTCTCCTCCTGCTTTCTCTCTCTCTCTTTTTTTTTTTTTTCACTTTTGCTGTCTCTTGGCAAATCCCTCACCCATCCTCTACTTTGCCATCTCTTATGATTCTTTCTCATTCTTCTTTTCTCTGTCTCAGGTTTTCTACTGCTCTCTCTGTCTGTCTCCTGATGCCTTTGGCCCACACAATCACAGGAGGGTTTGGAGGAGGACGCCTGCATCCCAGAGAAGCTCCTTTTCTAGGGGCTGGAGCTGGGCAGGCAAGAACACCCCGTGTCACAGGACAGGCCCCGGGCACCTCCCCAACGCGGACTCAGGGAAAATGGTGATTGCAGAGGGGACACCTGCAGAGCAGTCCAGGACACCTGCAGAGCCCGGCTTGGGGAGGGAGGTAGGGGGCGACGGGGCCTTAAGAGAAGGGTGGGGTTTGCTGGATCCCAGGACGAGGCAGAGGACACGGCCTTCCGTGAACTGGGGCCATGGCTTGTGCTCCCGGGCTGGCAAGGGCGAGGGTGGGAGGGGCCCAGGGCGGGAATCCCCAGCTCAGATGAGGACTTTAAAAAGCGCGGGGTGGGAGGAGTCAGAAAAAGGTTTTGAGCTGGCAAACTACGTGATAGAAAGTATATATACTGCCCTATAATAGAAAGACCAGGGAGTGGACCAGCCTCGCGGCGACTTTCAACCCAAAAGGAAGTGACCCCAGACTCTCACGGCGAAGTCTCAATTGGCTCTGGATGAAGGAAGATGGGTGAGAATTTCCAGGTCTGTGGGGACCTTACGTCCCAGGTATAGAAGCGCCGAGGACCCGGGAATCGCAGACTTCATACCAGACAGAGCGAAACTAGCGCGCCGCGGCAGGGCCTTCACTCCATGCGATCGGATTCCGGGTTTGCGAGAATCTGCGCGGAGGACACAAGCCAGGCCTGGGTGGGACCCGCGGGGGAGGTGGGCGGGGCCTGAGCGCGGTAGGGGCGGGGCGTGAGGCGGAGAGACCTTGCCCTTCCCAAACGGCAGAGGGCGGGGCCTGACGCTACCGGTGCTTCCAGTACCTCTGGCCAGGGAGGCTGAGGCATGATTCAGAAACCCTAGAATTGTCTGGAACAGGGATGCAAACTAGAAAGTGAAATGCAAAGCCCTGCCTGGGCGGAACGTAGGATTTCATGCTGACGACCCACAGAACAGAAATCCTCTCCCTTTCTATTCTCTATTCACTCAAGAGTCCACCCTGTACTCAGCTTCAGAGCCGTCCCTAGGGCCACAGCCTGGGAGGTGGGCACAGGGGCGGGAGCCTGAGGAGTCAGATACTCAGGAAGCAGCGGCGGGAGGATCCCTCAGCCTGGGGATCCAGGCTAGTCTAGGCGACACTGTAACACTCCCTCACTCAGGGCTCCCTTTCTCGTCTCCCTGTAGCTTTAAAAAAAAAAATTTTTTTTTAAATAAAATTTTTGGTAGTGTGTCATAGAAATCCAACAATATTCTTTTCCATGTGGATACCCAGTTAGTTATCCCAGCACATTTGTGGAAGAGATCTATTACTTTTTTTTTTAATTTACTTTTTTTCTTTTTCTTTTTTTGAGACAATATTTCTCTGTCGTCCAGGCTGAAGTGCAGTGGTGAGATCTCTGCTCACAGCAGCCTCTGCCTTTTGTATTGAAGCGATTCTGCCACCTCAGCCTCTGGAGTAGCTGGCATTCAGACCCCTGCCACCTGTGGGTAACACCCCCCAGGGGCACTGAGGAAGAACTGTGCAGACCCCAGGCACAATTAGTGCCTCAAATATAACTCACTGCTTACTTATATCTAGCTTATATATATAATCATACTTAGCCCCATATAATCTTTCTATATAATTATATAACAACTTAGTGCTTACTACACTAGCTTATATATATCTAACATACTTAGTTCTTTTTTTTTTTTTTTCTTTTTGTAGAGACAGAGTTTCTCCATGTTGGTCTGGCTGGTCTTGAACTCCTGACCTCAGATGATCCGCCTGCCTCGGCCTCCCAAAGTGCTGAGATTACAGGCATGAGCCACCACACCTGGCCCCCATACTTAGTTCTATATAATATTTCTATATAATCGCATAGGTATTATAGTCGGAGCTGTACTGACACATTTAGTGCTGATTTATATAATCCTTCTATATAACCATATAGTAGTTTGTGGTAGGAGGAATGCCTAGAACAGTCACAGAACAGAAGCGGTACGTGGGAAAAACAGCCAGGTCAGGACAAGAACCAAAGACCCAGCAGTGGTGTCCCTGCCTGAAAGGGCATACGCTGTATGCAGGCTTGGAGCAAAAGCCTCTCCTCCTGATAAAGGAGTTGTAGTACTTTGCATCCAGTTCCTGCAGCAAGTAGGCCTCAGGCCTGAGATCCCACAAATAACCAACGGAGAAGAACCCCTCTGGCGTGACCAGGTCACGGTGGCTGTACATCCGGTCAGTCTTTTCTGGCTTCTGTGCTAGCTCAAATCCTCCTCCCATAAAATATCTTAGAGAAGAGCACAAGTCTGTCAGCTCCCACTGCACTGGCTTACAGTATCTTTCTGTAAGAATCCTGTGAAATCTCCAGCCCCCAGATAAGAAGCGTTGTGCATGATACCTGTTGCACACAGCCCACCTTCTTGCCTCGGTGACCTAATGGGGGTGGACCCCTTTTCTGTACACGACCCTCTACTACTGCACATGGCATGGCCCTCTACTTTGCACAGCCCACCTCTCTGCCCAGGTAACATAATGGGGTGACCCCCTTACTTGTGACCTACGTGATTATGTATGCCTTATCACTAAGCCTATAGATGGTGACCTCATGACCCAGCCCCCTGCTTGTACCTAACAAATACAGATGCTTCTGGGCATTCGGGGCTCTCGCTGATCTCTGCTCACAGGTTATGCGGCCCCGAGTCCAGCTGCTCTTCACCAATTCTTCAGTGTCCTGTCTCTTTACTTCTTGGATCCTGCACCTCAGCACAGCATAACGGACACCCCACAACCCTGTGGGTCCCAACAGCCCTACACCGCCATGTCTGGCTAATTTTTGTATTTTTGGTAGAGACAGGATTTCACCATGTTGGCCAGGCTGGTCTCGATCTCCTGACTTTAAGTGATCCGCCTGCCTCGGCCTCCCAAAGTCTTAGGATTACAGCCATGAGCCACCATGCCTGGCCCAGGAAATGCTCTTTACTTCACTCATTAAAGGTTAAAAAATTATAATAGAAAACAAAATAATCTTCCCCAAAATGAGAAATTATTTCCACGATAATAGAGGAAGAAATAAAAACCATTTTAAATCAATAAGCCTGAGAAAAGAATGTGATGGAAAATAGAGGCAAACATACAGAAACCCTGTCTCTACTATTGCAGAATATTTAGGAGACCGGAGAGACCAATAGATGAAACAGGAGGATTTTATTAAAGTGGACACCGGCTCAGCAGAACAGCATCCCAAGGCTGAGCAAAGGAGAAAGAAAATGGGGTACTTTTTATCCATTCAGGATGACTTAGCATCTAACAGGTTTACAGAAGCCAGAACAAAGAACAGTTAATTAATCTGTAACATGTCTCGTGATGTACATCACATTTGAAAAATAGCATTTTGAGAAATGCATTGTTCATTCTTATAGCAACTACAAATTATAAGGTTTTGTTTTTACTATTTTTTTTTTGAAATGGCTGGGATTACAGTTGCGTGCCAGCATGCCCAGCTAATTTTTGTATTTTTAGTAGAGACGCCGTTTTACCATGTTGGTAAGGCTGTTCTCGAACTCCTGACCTTGTGATCCACCTGCCTCAGCCTCTCAAAGTGCTGAGATTATAGGCATGAGTCACCATGCCTGGACTGTTTTTACTTTTTTTTTTAAAGAGATGGGGTATTGCTATGTTGCCCAGGCTGGAGTGCAGTGGCTATTCACAGGCGCGATCCCACTACTGATCAGCATGGGAGTTTTGACCTGCTCCGTTTCCGACCTGGGCCGGTTCACCCTTCCTTAGGCAACCTGGTGGTCCCCTGCTCCCGGGAGGTCACCATGTTGATGCTGAACTTAGTGTGGACACCCGATCGGCATAGCGCACTACAGCCCAGAACTCCTGGGCGCAAGAGAACCTCCAGCCTCAGCCTCCTGAATAGCTGGGACTACAGGCACATGCCACCGAGCATGGCCTGTTTTTACTATTATTGCTACTATTTAATTCCTTTCTTTACTACTAAAAATTTGCAATGGGATCCGGTCTTGCCCATGGCCTCCTCTGAATCAGGAGTATTCCCAACAAACAAACTGGATATTTACCTTAAGAGAGCCTGTTTAGCCGGCCACCCCTGATCATAACCTAGATTAAAGTGGACATCAAAGAACTAGGAGAATTAACTGTAAGAAAGAAAATGCAGGCTATAGGCATAACTATGCAGGAAAACAAGGTTGAATTCAAGAAGAATTACCTGTCCGTCTAACAGATCCTGTGCATCCCTTTAAATTCAGGGATTCAGTCTGGGTCGAGAAGTGGAACCTTGGCCGGGTACAGTGGCTCACACCTGTGATCCCAGCACTTTGGGAGGCTGAAGTGGTGGGATCATCTGAGGTCGGGAGTTTGAGACCAGCTTGACAATGTGGAGAAACCCTGTCTCTACTAAAAATACAAAAAATTAGCTGGGCATGGTGGTGCAGGCTTGTAATCCCAGCTACTCAGGAAGTTGAGGCAGAAGAATTGCTTCAACTCGGGAGGCTGAGGTTGTGGTGAGCCCAGAATGTGCCACTGCACTCCAGCCTGGGCAACAAGAGCAAAACTCGAAGAAGAAGAAGAAGAAAGAAGAAGAAAAGAAGAAGAAGAAGGAGAAGGAGAAGGAGAAGAAGAAGAAGGAAGAGGAGAAGAAAGAAGAAAGAGAAAGAGAAGGAGAAGAAGGAGAAGGAGAAGAAGAAAGAAGAAGAAGAAAGAAGAAGGAAGAAGAAGAAGAGAAGAAGAAGAAAAGAAGAAGAAGAAGAAAAGAAGAAGAAGGAGAAAAGAAGAAGAAGAAGGAGAAGGAGAAGGAGAAGAAGAAGAAGGAAGAAGGAGAAGAAAGAGAAGGAGAAGGAGAAGGAGAAGAAGAAAGAAGAAGAAGAAAGAAGAAGGAAGAAGAAGAAAAAGAAAGAAGAAGAATAAAAGAAGAAGGAAGAAGAAAAGAAGAAAAGAAGAAAAAGAAGAAAGAAGAAGAAGAAGGAAGAAGAAGAAAGGAAGAAGAAGAAGAAAGGAAGAAGAAGAAAAGAAATGGGATCCAGCCACGTTAGGACCAACATGGGATGGGCCCCATATTGTAATAATGTTGTCCACCCCGACTGCTGTTAGCGCAGGCATCAGACCATGGATCCCCCACAACTGGCTGAAGCCAGCAGCAGCCCAGGAAACATGGACTGGTAAGCAGAATCCAGAGCACCCAACCAGACAGATCCTGCAGAGACCAAGCCACCAGCAGGAGCAAAAGCCCTGCTTCAGTCACACAAGCAGAGGTGTGGGAAGAAGTTGGCCAGGTGCAAAGGCAAGAGACTGAAGACACCATCTGTCACAGTATAATCAATAACTACTTACTTTTAGCAATGATACTAAATATATTTAGAAACAATCACATAAACACTTAGATAATCAATCGTATTAAATCATTATTATTAATCTTTGCTTTAGTATTATAGCATAGAATCATTTCAGTCTTACAGTATAGACATAATTCAGTGAAATATAATTAGGAACTGAAGGGACACTGTGAGGAGTGATCAGGAGGTGAGAGTGAGGGCCTTGCGGTAGCACCAGCGCCTAGGAAGGCATCCATTACTTAGCAGGCAGGCCTTCCGGTAATGCCAGTTCCTAGCAAGGTGCCCATTACTTAGCAGGCCATGAAGGGGTTTCCCTTTCACTGGGGGAGTTCAGGGAACACTCTGCTCTGCCTGACTCTTGAAGGCCTGACATTACTTCTGACTTCTGTATTACTCCTAGCTCTTATAATGCCACTGAACACCACTCTCCGGAGATGGTTAAATGCCACTTACAAGGGAAAGAAGATAATTTAACATTAGATATAGCAAAACTGAAAAAAAGTTTTTGAAGCATCCCAGTCTCACCTTATCCTATTACCTGAAGCTAATATTCTGGCTGGGGCTGCCCACGGCTTCTCCAGTATCAATCCTTTAAAATGGATCAAAACTACTGTAAAAACAACCATTGCCAATTTTGCCTTAATTTTTGTCTGTTGATGCTGTTTGTTCTTAGTCTACAGATGTGGAGGACGACTTTGGAGAGAAACCTGATGCCACGAGCAAGCCATAATAGCAAGGGCAGTTTTATATAAAAAGAAAGGGAGGTATGTTGGGGGATGCAGCAATGAAGGAAGGGTTTACGGTGTGCCTACATAAATTGGTTATAAGTAATGTATAAAAGAAATCAGGAACAATAAACTGCTGGAGGCCGCAGAGGCCTCTGGGGAGGAAGCCCTCTCTATGCCAGCATGGTCCCAGGAACAGAGTGACCTAAGCTCTGATATTCTAAACATAGTGCCAAGGACATAACACTCCCTTGAAGCACTAGAACGTAGCCAGACATGAAGCCTCCTTGCTAAGCCCGCTCTCACCAGCTGCATTGTCTATTGACAAGCATTTGCTTTTAGCTCTTGAGAAACTCACGTAAACCACCACTGGCATCGATTTTACGTTTGATGCACAGCCTCCCTTCACCAATTCACCCTGCCACCTGCACTATCGATAAACGTGATTGTGTTCAATAAATATGTGGAAACCAGAGCTCGGGGCCTTCACTGCCTCCAGTACAAGTGATGACCCCTGGTCCCACTTTCATTCCTTTTTAAAAAATTTTAAAAAATTATTATTACTTTTTTAAAGAAGGGGTTTCACCATGTTGGCCAGGGTGGTCTCGAACTCCTGACCTCAGGTGATCCGCCCGCCTTTGCCTCCCAAAGAGCTGGGATTACAGGCGTGAGCCGCTGCACCCAGCGACCCACCTTCATTAATCTTTTTCTCATTCCTTTGTGGACACCTAACTCGAGGTACCCGCCGGTGGTGCGTGGGGACTGGCTCCCTACAACTAATCATATCCAATGAACTCACCCACTTATCTGAACCCAAAGTCGCCCCCCCCTTTTTTTCTTCTCTTGAGACAGGGTCTTGCTCTGCTGACCAGGCTGGAGTGCGGTGGCGTGATCTTGGCTCCCTGCAGCCTGGACCTCCTGGGCTCAAGTGATTCTCCTGCCTCGGACTCCAGAGTAGCTGGGAGTACAGGTGTGCACCATCATGCCCTTTTTTTTTTTCTGGCAGAGATGGGGTCTCACTTTGTTTCCTAGGACCGTCTCAGACTCCTGAACTCAAGCAAACCCCTTGCCTCAGTCTCTCAGTACAGCTCTCTCATCGTCCCCTTCTCTCTCTAGCTCTTGTTTTTGCTTCTTTTTCCCTGGGATTCTGCTCCTCCCTTTGTACCGCTCTCCTCTCCTGCTGTTTATCCGTCTCCCCTCTACTTCTCTTCCGCCTCTTCTGCTCCGTCCTCACAGCTTATTTAACCTCTTGTTGCTCCTTCTCCCCAATCTTTCGATCGTCCTCAATCTCCATGTATTTCCATCTCTTCTCCCATCTCTGCATCTCCTCTGCTCTCCCTGTTGAATTCTCTCTTCCCTGTTATATCCCCCGTTTCTACTCGCTGGCACCCCACCTTCCCAGGTGTCCTTCCTGCTGTGGTTCCCTCTGTTCTCCTCGACACCAGCACCCCTCGGCTCTGTCCGCCCCGGCTCCAAATCCCTCCTCGTCACCCTCACTCTCCTGAGCCTCCCTCTTTGCTGCCCCGTCCCTGCCTTGCTGTCCTTCATCTGTCTGTACATCTCGCTTTCCTCTACATTTCTCCAGTTGCTTTTCTTCTGCTTTCATATATATTTCACTTTTGCTGTCTTTTGGCAAATTCCTCACCCATCGTCTACTTTGACATGTTATGGGTCTTTGTCGTTCTTCTTTTCTCTGTCTTAGGTTTCTCTGTGTCTCCTGATCCCTTGGGCCCACATAATTACAGAAGAGTTTGGAGTAAGATGCCTGCATCCGGAAAAGCGAATTTTCCAGGAGACGGAGCTGGGCAGGCGAGAACACCGGGAGTCACCGGACAGGCCCGGGGCACCTTCCCAACGTGGGCTCAAGGGAAGCGGTGACTGCGAGAGGGGAGGCCTGGGGAGCAGCAGAGCCCGACACAAGGAGAGAGGTGTGGGGCGACGGAGCCTTAAGACAAGAGTGGGGTCTGCAGGATCCCAGGACCATGCAGAAAACGCGGCCTCCCCGAAACTGGGGCTGCGGGTTGAGCTCCGAGGGCCGGCGAAGGTGGGAGGTACCCAGGGCGGGAAGCCACCTCTCGGATGAGGACTTAAAAAAAAACCCATCGGGAAGAGCTTTTGAAAAAGTGGGAAGAATCAGAAAAAGGTTTTGAGCAGGAAAACTACAGCATAGGACGTACAAACATTGCCCTACAACAGAAAAACCGGAAACGGGACCAGCCTCAGGGCGACTTTCAACCCGGAAGAAAACGATCCCCGGACTCTCAGGAAGACGTCTCAACTGCCTGTGGGTGAAGGAAGATGGGCGAGAATTTGAGGTCTCTGGGGACCCCAAGTCCCAGGTACAGGAGCGCGGGGTACCTAAGAAGCACAGACTTAGCGAAACTCACACGCCGCGGTGGGACTTTCACCCCACGGCATCCGCTTCCGGGTTTGCGCGCGTTTGCGTGAATCTGCACGCGCAGGACGGAAGCCAGACCTGGGAGGGTCCCGCACGGTGGGCGGGACCGGGGGGGGGAGGTGGGGGAGGTGGGGGGGAGGGGGGGAGGCAGAGACCTTGCCCTTTAGAATCGGCCGCGGCCTCGCTCCCACTGTCTCTGTTTTTCGGGTTTTGGAGGCGACACCGGTCAGGGAGGCTGAGGCATGATTCGAAAGCCCTGGAATTGTCTGGCAAGGGGATGCAAACTAGAAGGTGAAATGCAAAACCCTGCCTGCGCGGAATGTAGGATTTCATGCTGACGACCCACAGAACAGGATAGAAATCCTCTCCCTTTCCATGCTCCATTTACTCGGGAGGGAGAGTCCACCCGTGCTCAGCTTTAGAGACTTCCCTAACGCCACCGCGTGGGATGCGGGACAGAGTGCTCAGGCCAGGGAGGAGTGAGGTCACTGCCTGCTGCTTAAACACAGCAGGGATGCGGGTGCGGAGGCGGGAGACTGAGGTCCCAGCTACTCAGGAAGCAACAGAGGGTGGATGGCTGGGCCGGTGGGTCCAGGCCAGCCTGGGCGACACAGTAACACCCCTTCCCGCAGGGCTTCCTTCCTCCTTTTAAAAAAAATCTTTTTAAAATAAAATTTTTGATGATGCGGCGTAGGGATCCAACATTATTCTTTTCCATGTGGATGTCCAGTTGGTTATCCCAGCACATTTAAGGAAGAGATCTATTATTTTCTCTTTCTTTTTGAGACAGTATTTCTCTGTCGCCTAGGCTGGAGTGCAGTGGCGAGATCTCAACCCACTGCAACCTTTGCCTCCTGGATTAAAGCGATTCGCTGCCGCAGCCTCCGGAGTAGCTGGCATTCCGGCTCGTACCACCATGCCCAACTGTTTGTATTTTTGGTAGAGATGAACTTTCACCATGTTGGTCAGGCTGATCTAGAACTCCTGACTAAGTAATCCCCCTGCCTCGGCCTCCCAAAGTCCTGGGATTACAGTCGTGAGCCATGGTGCCTGGTCCAGGAAATACTCTTCACTTCACTTCACTTTTTAAATGTTGCGAAAATACAATCGAAAACAAAATAATCTTCTTCCAAATGAGAAATCATCTCCACGACAATAATAAAAACCATTTTAAATAAATAAACCTTAGACCAGAATGTGATGGAAAATAGAGGCAAACAGATAAGAGGATTGAGAGACAGTGCGAACTGGTTCACACCTGTAATCTCAGCACTTTGGGAGGCCAAGGCAGGCGAATCACTTGAGATCAGGAGTTCGAGACCACCCTGACCAACATGGAGAAACCCCGTCTCTACTAAAAATACAAAATTAGCCGGGCGTTGTGGTGCATGCCTGTAATCCCCGCTACTTGGAAAACAGAGGCAGGAAAACTGTTTGAACCCAGGAGGCAGAGTTTGTGGTGAGCCGAGAGTGCAACACTGCACTCCAGCCTGGGCAACAAGAGTGAAACTCCGTCTCAAAAAAAAAAAAAAAATACATAAATAAAATCTGCATTTGCCCATGACATGTTGGAAAAAAAAAAAAGGGCTGGGTGCAGTGGCTCATGCCGGTAATCCCCGCATTTTCAGAGGCTGAGGTGAGCGGATCACCTGAGATAGAGAGTTCAAGACCTACCTGACCAACATGGAGAAATCCCATCTTTACTAAAAATAGAAAAATTGGCCAGGTCTGGTGGTGCATTCCTGTAATCCCAACTACTCTGGAGACTGAGGCAGAACAATCGCTTGAACCTGGATCAAAAAAAAAAAAAAAAAAAGGAAAGGAATAAAAGAATGGCGACACCATAGACAAAGGGGACCTGAGGGCTGCTGGCGGCACACTTTTTAATTAATTAATTTTTACTTTTTTTTTTTGAGACAGTCCCACTCCGTCACCAGGCTGAAGTGCAGTGGCACGATATTGTCTCAAACTAAAAAAAAAAAAAAAAACATTCCATTACTTTTAAAAAACACCACTTCAAAGTCTGGGAGCCATGGCTCATGCCTGTAATCTCACCACTTTGGGAGGCCAAGGCAGACAGATCACCTGAGATGAGGAGTTCGAGACCAGCCTTGCCAACATGGTGAAACCCATCTCCATTAAAAATACAAAAAAGAGTGAGCCAGACGCAGTGCCACACGTTTGTAGTCTCAGCTACTCAGGAGGCTGAGGCTGCAAAATCGCAGGAACCTGGGAGGCTGAGTTTGTGGTGAGCCGAGAGAACTGCACTGCACTCCAGCCTGGGTGACAGAACAAGGCTCCATCTTTAAAAAAAAAAAAAATTACTTCAGGAAACAGGGAAAATACATTTTACAGTGTAAACTGAATAGAACAAAAAACAAAAAAACCCTCATCTAAGTCAGAAAGAAAGAAGTAAAATTATATTTGTTTGTAGATAACATGATCTATGCAGAGAATCACAGAATGGGTGCAGAGACTCACGCCTGTAATCCCAGCACTTTGGGAGGCCGAGGTGGGCGGATCACCTGAAGTCAGGAGTTTGAGACCAGCCTGACCAACACAGTGAAATCCAGTCTCCACTAAAAATACAAACAAAGTAGGTGGACGTGGTGGTGGCGCCTATAATCTGATCTACTTGGGAGACTGAAGCGGGAGAATCACTTGAACCCGGGACACAGAAGTTGCAGTGAGCTACAATTGTGCCATTGCACTCCAGCCAGGAAAAGAAGAGGGAAACTCCATCTCAAAAACAGAAAACAGAAAAAAAGAAAACCCAAAAGACTCAACAAAAAGACTACTGGTACTAATAAACAAATTCAGTGTATTTGCAGTATAGAAAACTAGCACCAAAACTTTACTGAATTCCCATATATTAACAATAATTTTAAAAGAATATTAAGAACACACTTCCATTTGCTAGACAATTTAAGAAACACTTGGGAATAAACTTAAAGTGAGAATGTCCTACCTTGAAATTTACAAACACTGATCAAAAAAACTAAATGGAGATACAGCCATTTTAATGGATTGGAAGCATTAATATTGTTAAATGATTATAAAAACCAATGTGATTTAGATTCCACAAAATACCCATAAAAATCCCTATCATTTTTTTTTAAAGAAAGAAAAATCAGACTGGGTAAAGTGGCTCACATCTCTTTTCCAGGCTGCTCTCAAACTCCTGACCTCAAGTGATTTACCTGCCTTGGCCTCATAAAGTGTGGAAATTACAGGTGTGAGCCACCACGCCCAGCCCAGTCCTCTTAATATAAACACTTTAATGTCAATTAATGCTTCAACTCAATGTTGTCAACTCAAAATCAAGTCAATGCTGCATTGACTGTCAATTAATGCCTGATGGTTTGCTATACTTACTGAATTTGGAACAATTATCTCTAAAATGAATTTTCTGATGTTCTGCAAGGAGTGACCTCATACTGAAGACCTTGCCACACTTATGACATTTGTAATATTTCTGTCCAGTATGGATTCTCTGATGTCTAGTAAGGTGTGAATGTGAAATAAAAACTTTGCCACAATTATCACACTTGTCATGTTTCTCTCCTGTATGAATTCTCCTATGTTTTGCTAAGATGAAGCTTGACTGAAGACCTTGACACAATGATATTTGTAAGTTTCCTCTCAAGTATACGTTTGCCAATGAACTGCAAGGTATAAACGATGTCTGAAAAATTTGCCACATTTATTACACTTCTAAGGTCTCTCTTCGTTACGGATTCTCCAATGATTTGCAATGGTTGTAGAGTTACTGAAGGCTTTGTGACAATCATTACATTAGAAAATTTTTCCTATACTGTGGATTGTTTGATGGTGAATAAGTGTTGACTGCCTACTAAAGGCTTTGCCACATTCATTACACTTGTATGGTTACTCTTCACTGTGAATATAGTATGTAGTCCCAAGTATGAATCATGCCCAAAAGTCTTGTCACAAACCTTACATGTGTATGGTTTCTCTCCAGGATGAATTCTGCTGTGTCTTTCATGTTGTGATTTGCAACTGAAAATTTTGTCACATTAAGGTTTCTCTCCAGTATGAAGTCTATCAGGAAGTGCAAAGTGTGCTTGCTGATTGAAAACCTTACCACATTCATTACTTTTGTAAGGTTTCTCTTCAGTATGAAGTCCATGATGATGTGCCAGGGATGATTTTTGACTGAAGGTCTTGACACATGAATTCCATTTGTAAGGTTTCTCTCCAGTATGAGAAAACTTAATTATTAATTATTTAAGTGCCACATAAATTACACTTGTAAGGTTTCTCTCCAGTTTACAATGGTTTACAAGGAATGATGACTGAAGGTTTTGCCACAGTTTACACTAGTAAGGTTTGTCTCCAGTATGAAGTCTATGATGGCACAGAAGTGATAACATCTGACTGAAGGTCTTGCCACACTCATTACACTTGTAAGGTTTCTCATCAGTGTGACATCTATGATGGCATGCAAGGTATCGCTTCTGATTAAAGACCTTGCCACATACATCACATTTATGTTGTTTCTTTCCTAAATGAACTATCTGATGTTCCCTTAAGAGTGAGCTATAATTAAAGGCTTTGCCACTCTCATTATATTGGAAAGATTTTTCTCTCCTGTGTACTTTTTGTGTGAGTAATGAAAAATGAAGGAAGTTATTCCCATAGCTATTAGAAATCTGGGTTTTGGGCCGACAAGAAATTCTTTGGGATGTTGAAACAGAGAAAGCATCATTGATAGATTTCTCTACTTGATTACCAAGTTGAATTTTCCTATGTCTTTCAAGGTGTTATTTGCGACTGAAAACTTTGTCACATTCTTCACATTTGTAATGCTTCTCTCCAGTCTGAAGTCTATGACAATGTGAAAGGCTAAATTTTTCTTTCTTTCTTTTTTTATTTTTTTATAAAGACAGGTTTCACCATGTTGGTTGGGATGGTCTTGAACTCCCGACCTCAGGTGATCCACCTGCCTTGGCCTCCAAAGTGCTTGGATTACAGGTGTGAGCCACCACGCCCGGCCACAAGGCTAAATTTTTTATTAAAAACCTTGCCACATTCATTACACTTGCAAGGGTTCTCTCCAGTATGAAGTCTATGATCAACTGCAAGACTTGACTGGTGATTAAAAACCTTGCCAAATTCATTACACTTGTAAGGTTTTTCTCCAGTATAAATTGACTTATGAATTACAGGGGCTGAATTTTGACTGAAGTCTTGCCACACTCATTACCCTTGTAAGGTTTCTCTCCAGTATGAATTGCCTTATGAATCACAAGGGATGAATTGTAATGAAAGGTCTTGCCACACTCATTACACTTGTAAGGTTCTCTCCAGTATGAATTGCCTTATGAATTACAAGAGATGACGTCTGACTGAAAGTCTTTCCACACTTATTACGCTTGCAAACTTTGTCTCCAGTATGAGTTTGCCAATGTACTGCAAGGTATAAACGAGGTGTGATTTGGGGCTGAAAACTTTGTCACATTCTTCACATTTGTAAGGTTTATCTCCAGTGTGAAGTCTATGATGACGTGCAAGGTTTGATTTTTGATTAAAAACCTTGCCACATTCATTACACTTGTAAGGTTTCTCTGCAGTATGAATTGCCTTATGAATTGAAAGACCTGAATTTTGACCAAAGGTCTTGCTATACTAATTACACTTGTAAGGTTTCCTCCCAGTATGAATTCTAGTATGTTTTTTCAGGTATGAATTACACGTAAAAGCCTTGTCACAAACCTTACATTTGTATGGTTTCTCTCCAGTATGAATTCTCTTGTGTGTTTCAAGGTGTGATTTGCGAGTGAAAACTTTGTCACATTTTTCACATTTGTAAGGTTTCTCTCCAGTATGAACTCTCTTATGTGTTAGAAGATACGATTTGCGACTGAAAACTTTGTCACATTCTTCACATTTGTAAGGTTTCTCTCCAGTATGAAGTCTATGATGACGTGCAAGTGTTGCTTGTTGATTAAAAACTTTGCCACATTCATTACACTTGTAAGGTTTCTCTCCAGTATGAAGTCTATGATGACGTGCAAGGCTTGACTGTTGTTTAAAAACCTTGCCACATTCATTACACTTGTAAGGTTCCTCCCCAGTATGAATTGCTTTATGAATTATAAGGGCTGAAGTGTGACCAACGATCTTGCCACACACATTACACTTGTGAGGTTTCTCTCCAGTATGAATTGCCTTATGAAGTACAAGAGCTGAATTGTGATGGAAGGTCTTGCCACACTCATTACACTTGTAAGGTTTCTCTCCAGTATGAAGTCTACGATGGCATAAAAGGGATGATGTGTGACTGAAAGTCTTGCCACACTCATTACACTTATAAGGTTTCTCTCCAGTATGAGTTCGGCAATGAACTGCAAGGTATGAACGTCGTCTAAAACATTTGTCACATTTATTACACTTGTAAGATCTCTCTTCGTTATGGATTCGCCAATGATTTGCAATGGTTGTAGCGTTACTGAAGACTTTGTGACAATCATTACATTTGTAAAGTTTCCCTATACCATGGATTGCTTGATGGTGAATAAGTGTTGACTGTGCACTAAAGGCTTTGCCACACTCATTACACTTGTAAGGTTTCTCTCCAGTGTGAATTCTAGTATGTTGTGCCAGGTGTGAATCACGCCTGAAAGCCTTGTCACAAACCTTACATTTGTATGGTTTTTCTCCAGTATGAAGTCTACGATGGCACAGAAGGGATGACGTCTGACTGAAGGTCTTGCCACACTCATTACACCTGTAAGGTTTCTCTCCAGTATGAAGTCTATGATGGCATGTAAGAGATGACATCTGACTGAAGGTCTTGCCACACTCATTACACTTGTAAGGTTTCTCTCCAGTATGAAGTCTATGATGACGTGCAAGGCTTGACTGTTGTTTAAAAACTTTGCCACATTCATTACACTTGTAAGGTTTCTCTCCAGTATGAATTGCCTTATGAATTACAAGGGCTGAATTTCGACCAAAGGTCTTGCCACACTCATTACACTTATAAGGTTTCTCTCCAGTGTGAATTCTAATATGTTGTGCCAGGTGTGAATAACACCCAAAAGCCTTGTCACAAACTTTACATTTGTAAGGTTTCTCTCCAGTATGAAGTCTATGATGACTTGCGAGGTTTGATTGTTGATTAAAAACCTTGCCACATTCATTACACTTGTAAGGTTTCTCTCCAGTATGAATTGCCTTATGAATTACAAGGGCTGAATTTTGACTGAAGGTCTTGCCACACAAATTACACTTGTAAGGTTTCTCTCCAGTATGAAGTCTCCGATGGCAGGTAAGTGATGACATCTGAATGAAGGACTTGCCACACTCATTACACTTGTAAGGTTTCTCACCAGTGTGACATCTACGATGGCGTTCAAGGTATCGCTTCTGATTAAAGACCTTGCCACATACATCACATTCCTTTTGTTTCTGTCCTAAATGGATTGTCCGATGTTTCCTTAACTGTAAGCTACAATTAAAGCCTTTGCCATTCTCATTACATTGGAAAGATTTTTCTCTCATGTGTCCTTCCTGTTTTTGTGTGAGTAATGAAGAATGGAGGAAATTATTGTCATAGTTATTAAAAATATAAGTTTGGGGCCTACAAAAATTTCTTTGCAATGTTGAAACCAAAGAAGCATCATTGATTGACTTCTCAACTTGATTACCAATTTTCCCTTCAGTCTGAAATATGTGCAGTTCCGGCAGATGCAAATGAAAGCTCGATCCATGCTCATCTTTAATAGGCTTGTTGCCAGCATGCCTTTCCTCATATTGGTCTTTACTATCAGTGAACTTCTTGATCTGTGTCCTGGGTGCTTCATGGCTATTTCCTTCATCTTTCTGCCACTGGAACTCAAAGTCATGAATATCTTTCTCAATTTTCTGGAAGCAAAAATCTCGACTGTGATGACATTCATGTGTTTCCAATGTCCCTGTGTGGAACACTTCTGTATTACCTTGTCCTCTTGATGAGACCATCTTCATCATGCATTTGGAAGAGATATCTACAAAATATAAACACAAATAAGTTTCCAATTCAGTACGGAGGGTAAATAATACTGAAATGTGTAAATATGACACAAAAAACCATACTTATTTTAAACTTCCCAAGCATGATCTTCAAAGTTTAGGAACACAAAAGAAGTGAGATTCTTTAATAAATAAAGGGAGATTATATGGACTTCAAATCATTTCTGTGAAAGCCTATTTCCAATATAATGACAAAATACTGACAGTATTTTTACTATATACCAATAAATGCTAAAGGACCACACAATATACTATGGTGATAAATAATCCACAACAAGCTCATGTAAGGATAACCAAAATCAGTGGAAATTATGTATTGTCACACAATCACAGCTCTCTGAAGATAAGAAAAGATTACAAAAATTCTGTGCTATCCTACAGAATCTCAGAAGAAAAAAAAAAAAAAAAAAGAAAACATTACAAAAATTAGCCAGGCATGGTGGCCTGTGCCTTTAGTTCCAGCTACTCAAGAGCCAGAGGCATAAGGATCACTTTAACATGGGAGCCAGAGGTTGCAATAAGCCAAGATCCCAACACTGCACTCCAGCCTGGGTGACAAAGTAAGAATCCTTCTCAAAAAAAAAAAAAAGAAAAAGAAAATTAAAAAAAAAAAAGAAATAGAAAATGTTAATACAATATTTTTCTGAATATACACCATAAAATTACCTATATCCATGCAGATCTGGCACTCTGCGACTTTTTTTTTTTTTTTGAGATGGAGTCTTGCTCTCGTTGCCTAGGCTGGAATGCAGTCACACGATCATGGCTCACCGAAACTTCCTCCTGGGTTCAAGATATTCTCCTGCCTCAGCCTCCTGAGTAGCTGGGATTACTGGCATGTGCTACCACACCCAGTCAATTTTTGTATTTTTAGTAGAGACTGAGTTCCTCTATGGTGGTCAGGTTGGTCTCAAACTCTCAACCTCAGGTGATTCGACCACCTTGGCCTCCCAAAGTGCTAGGATTATAGGCATGAGCAACCGTGCCCAGCACTGCATTATTAAAAAAATTTTTTGTAATTTTTTGTTGTTGTTGTTTGAAACAGAGTCATGATCTGTCACCCAGGCTGGAGTGCTATGGCACGATCTCGGCTCCTTGCAACCTCCACCTCCTGGTTCAAGTGATTCCTCCTGCCTGAGCCTCTTAAGTAGCTGCAATTGCAGGCACATGCCTTCATGCCTGACAAATTTTAGTAGAGATGGGGTATTTTTAGTAGAGAGGGTGTTTCACTGTGTTGGCCAAGCTGGACTTGAATTTCTGACCTCGAGTGATCCACCCACCTCAACCTCCCAGAATCCTAAAATTATAGGTGTGAGCTACTACACCCAGTGGCACATTCTGACGTTAACGAGTGGAGTGTGTCAGCTGTATTGCATACCACATACCAAAAATATTGTAACCCATAATTTTTATTACTTTATGTAAAATCATAAATATTAGTAAAATACTGTAACCCATGATAAAGCCAGGAAGCAAATAAGTATATTTATACAGCCTGCAGAATTCTAAGCAATTCCCAATCTAGAAAAAAGGCACAACTTCTACTTACCACTAGCACACAATGTAAGAACTGAAATACATATTAAGATCGCTATCTTCTGATGTGTGACGTCAAGAAAATACACAGCTTGATAAGGAATAAGAATTGACTAACAGTCATGTGCGGTGGCTCATGCCTGTAATCCCAGCACTTTGGGAGGCTGAGGTGGGCAGATCATGAGGTCAGGAGTTTGAGACCAGCCTGGCCAATATGGTGAAACTCTGTCTTTACTAAAAATACAAAAAAAAATTAGCTGGGCATGGTGGCAGGTGCCTGTGATCCCAGCTACTTGGGAGCCTGAGGCAGGAGAACCATTTGAACCCAGCAGGCAGAGGTGGCAGTGAGGCAAGATCACACTATTGTACTCCAGCCTGGGTAATAGGGCGAGACTGCATCTCAAGAAAAAAAAAAAAATTGACTAGCAGTGTCGGAGATTGTAATTATGATGTCACAACTCCAGTATGTCACAGCCAGGCAATACAGCAATTCTATACATATGCATTGCCCTAAATTATCTGGTTGACTATGCATAACATATAAAACACAGAATGTGTACTTGGAAAATTTATAAACTGAGATCAGAGAAAACATTGTATAAAACAAATTGCACAATAAAAACATAAAAAATATAATGCAGCCTCCCTGGTCTAAATGTTCGTATTGGCCAAAAGCCATGTTGAGAGTTCCTATTCTCCAACAGAATGGTCCTGCAGATGGGGCCTTTGAGAGAATTTGGTCATGAGTGTTGACTACTCAGGAATAAGTCTAGTGCTTCCATTTTCCTTTCTTCTTTTTCTTTTTCTTTTTTTTTTAATATGGACGGGGTCTTGCTATGTTGCCCAGGCTGCAGTGCAGTGGCTATTCACAGGCGTGATCCCACTACTGATCAGCACGGGAGTTTTGACCTGCTCTATTTCCGCCCTGGGGCGGTTCACCCCTCGTTAGGCAACCTGGTAGTCCCTCGCTGCCAGGAGGTCACCATGTTGATGCCGAACTTAGTGTGGACACCCGATCAGCATAGCGCACTACAGCCCAGAACTCCTGGACTCAAGGGATCCTCCAGCCTCAGCCTCCCGAATAGCTGGGACTACAGACACAAGCCACCATGCCCGGCTTTTTTTTTTGAGAGGGCTTTGCTCTGGAACCAGTTTGGCTTCACCTTGCTCTTAAATCTCCCACTTTCCAAATTCATAATAAAATAAATTTCGGTGTCTTAAGCTTCCCAGTTAAAGCTATTTCTTTCTTTCTTTTTCAGACTGAGTTATGTTCTATCACCCAGGCTGGAGTGTAGTGGCATGATTCTCCTTTCTAAAGAGATGTTCCAGATCAGCCTCCTGAGTACCTGGGACTACAGCCTGGATAATTTTTTAAAAATCTTTTTGTGTTTTTTTTTGGGTATGAGAGAGTCTCACTCTGTCACCCAGGCTGGAGTGTAGTGGCATGATCTTGGCTCACTGCAACCTCAGGATGTGAGATCAAGTGATTGTTTGCCTTCCAAGTGGCTGGGTTACAGGTGCTCACCACCATGCCCAGCTATTTTTCCATATTTTTATTAGAGACGGGGTTTCATCATGTTGGCCAGGCTGGTCTTGAACTCCCGACCTCAGGTTATCTGCCCACCTCAGTCTCCCAAAGAGCTGCGATTACAGGCATGAGCCACTGCACCTGGCAAATCTTGCAGCTTTTAGATGCTGTATGGGCACCAGAAAAGTTAGCTGTTATGCACTGCAAAGAACACCAGGCAGATGGGTCCTATAAGTCTAGGGGGAGAAGGAAAGTAGATAGAGGCTAGGCAAGCCGCTATAGCAACTCCGTCATCAGAGGGCAGGCTTTTGCAATGCATCTTCTTCCAGAACCTCTACCTATGGAAAAAGCTAGTTACTCCCCTAGTGAAAAGGCCCTGTTCACTCAAGAGGCCAGGAATTACATGAAAAGTGGGTGGTGGCAGTTCTCAGATGGAAGGCTGGCCATTCACAACATAATCACTCCTACGTTTGTGAAGCAGTTCCATAAAGGAACACATATGGGGAAGACAGCTTCAGAAGCCCTAATAGGGTGCCATTTTTCCATGCCGCGTCTCATTGCCATCACCAGTGCTCCTTGTGAAACATGCTTAACCTGTGCCCAAAACAATCTGAGGCAGGGGCCAGTTTCACCCCCAGAAATGCAAGGAGTAGGAGCAAACCCATGTGAAACCCTATCTGTGGATTTTATCAAATTGCCTCGAGCAGGAGGCTATCAGTACATGTTAGTATTTGTCTGTACTTACTCCGGTTGGGTTGAGGCATTCCCCACTTAAACTGAAAGACCAGAGAAGTGACCAGAGCCTTATTAAAGGATATTATCCCCAGGTTTGGGCTGCCTCTGAGTCTAGGATCTGACAATGGACCGGCATTTGTAGCTGAGATTGTTAAAGATATCTCTTGGCTTTTAACGATAAATTGGAAATTATATATTGCATACCGTCCCGAGTTCAGGGAAAGCAGAGTGAACGTACCAGACATGAAAACAATTGCTACAGAAATTCTGTCAGGAAACCCACTTACAGAGGGATCAAGTCTTGCCCATGGTCCTTCTCTGAGTCAGATGTGCCCCAACCAAACAGACTGCATATTCACCATATGAAGTTTTCTTTCTTTTTTTTTTTATTTTATTTTATTTAAAGATGGGGTTTCACCATGATGGCCAGGCTGGTCTTGAACTCCTGACCTCAGGTGATCCACCCACCTCGGCCTCCCAAAGTGCTAGGATTACAGGCGTGAGCCACCTCGCCCGGCCTCAATATGAAGTTTTCTTTGGGGG
>CAUYQU010035591.1:0-11741 GCA_963574635.1 Cheracebus regulus
ATAGGCAAAAATATATATACTAACCATGTGCAAAATAAAGTTGCTGTTTAAGCATTGCTGTTCAAGTCTTGCTTATTCAGCCCTCCAGACCCCGCTTTCTGTCTACCTTTTCTTCCGTGCACTCCCCTATTCAGGTTGGGACCCTTTTGCTGGCCAAGAGTCCCCGGCAGACGTGCCGGCCTCTCGGGAACCCAGATTATGTTTTATTTTTCCATAGGTTATTAAGATACAGGTGGTGTTTGGTTACATGAATGAGTTCTTTAATGGTGATTTGTGAGATTTTGGTGCACTCATCACCTAAGCAGTACACATTGCACCCTATTTGTAGTCTTTTGTCTTTTGCCCCCTCCCACATTTCCCCCCAAGTCCCCAAAGTCCATTGTATCATTCTTATGTCTTTGTGTCCTCATAGCTCAGCTCCCACATATCAGTGAGAACATACAATGTTTTGTTTTGCATTCCTGAGTTACTTCACCTAGAATAATAGTCTCCAATCTCATCCAGGTCACTGCAAATGCCGTTAATGCATTCTTTTTTATGGCTGAGTAGTATTCCATCATATGTGTATACCGTAGTTTCTTTATCCATTCATTGATTGGTGGGCATTTGGATTGGTTCCATGATTTTGCAATTGCAAATTGTCCTGCTATAAACATGTGTGTGCAAGTATCTTTTTTGTATAATGACTTATTTTCTTCTGGGTTAGATACCCAGTAGTGAGACTGCTGGATCAAATGGTAGTTCTACTTTTACTTCTTTAAGAAATCACTACACTGTTTTCGATAGCAGCTGTACTCATTGACATTCCCACTAGCAGTGTAGAAGTGTTACCTGGTCACCGCATCCACACCAACATCTACTGCTTTTTGATTTTTTTGATTATGGCCATTCTTGCAGGAGTAAGGTAGTGTCACGTTGTGGTTTTGATTTGCATTTTCCTTTCTCTGATCATTAGTGATGTTGAGCATTTTTTCATATGTTTGTTGGCCATCTGTATATCTTCTTTTGAGAATTGTCCATTCATGTCCTTAGCTCACTTTTTGATGGGCTTGTTTGTTTTTTACTTACTGATTTGAGTTTGTTGTAGATTCTGGAT
Organism: Cheracebus regulus; assembly: GCA_963574635.1. Lineage (NCBI taxonomy): Eukaryota > Metazoa > Chordata > Mammalia > Primates > Pitheciidae > Cheracebus > Cheracebus regulus. Next base: position 1,097 of record CAUYQU010035591.1, read on the forward strand.
ATTAGTCCTTTGTTAGATGTACAGATTGTGAAGATTTTGTCCCACTTTGTGGGTTGTCTGTTTACTCTGCTGACTGTTAAAAAGCTCTTTAGTTTAATTAGGTCCCAGCTATTTATCTTTGTTTTTATTGCATTTGCTTTTGGGTTCTTGGTCATGAAATCTTTGCCCAAGCCAATGTCTGAAAGGGTTTTTCCAATGTTATTATCTTCTGGAATATTTGTAGTTTTAGGTCTTAGGTTTAAAGTCCTTGATCCATCTTGAGTTGATTTATGTATAAGGTGAGAGATGAGGATCCAGGTTCATTCTCCTACATGTGGCTAGCCAATCATCCCAGCGCCGTTCGTTGAAGAGTGTCTTTTCCCCACTTTATGTTTTTTTTTTGTTGTTGTTGTTGTTGAAGATCAGTTGGCTATAAATATTTGTATTTATTTCTGGGTTCTCTATTCTGTTCCACTGGTCTGTGTGCCTATTTTATACCAGTACCCACACTGTTTTGGTGACTATGGCCTTATAGTATAGTTTGAAATCAGGTAGTGTGATGCCTCCAGATTTGTTTCTTTTTGCTTAGTCTTACTTTGGCTATCTGGGCTCTTTTTTGGTTCCATATGAATTTTAGAATTGTTTTTTCTAATTCTGTGAAGAATGATGGTGGTATTTTGATGAGGATTGCATTGAATTTGTAGACTGCTTTTGGCAGTATGGTCATTTTCACAGTATTGATTCTACCCATTCATGAGCATCGAATGTGTTTCCATTTGTTTGTGTCAGCTGTGATTTCTTTCAGCAGTGTTTTGTAGTTTTCCTTGTAGAGGTCTTTTGACTCCTTGGTTAGGTATATTCCTAAGTATTTTATTGTATTTTTTGCAGCTTTTGTAAAAAGGGTTGAGTTCTTGATCTGATTCTCTGCTTGGTCGCTGTTGGTGTATAGAAGAGCTACTGATTTGTATACATTAATCTTGTTTCCAGAAAGTTTGCTGAATTCTTAAATCAGTTCTAGGCGCTTTCTGGAGGAGTCCTGAGGGTTTTCAAGGTAAACGATCATATCATCAGCAAACAATGCCAGTTTGACTTCCTCTTTACCAATCTGGATGCCCTTTATTTCTTTCTTTTGTCAGACTGCTCTGGCTAGGACTTCCAGTACTGTGTTGAAGAGGAGTGGTGAGAGCCAGGCATCCTTGTCTTGTGTTAGTTCTCAGAGGGAATGCTTTTGACTCTTCCCCATTCAGTATTATCTTGGCTGTGGGTTTGTCATAGATGGAGTTTATTACATTAAGGTATGTCCTTTGTATGCTGATTTTGCTGAGAATTTTAATCATAAAGGGATGCTGGATTTTGTCAGATGCTTTTTTTGCATCTATTGAGATGATCATGTGATTTTCACTTATAATTCTGTTTATATGGTGTATCACATTTATTGACATTGCATATGTTAAACCATCCCTTTATCCCCGGTCTAAAATCCACTTGACCATGCTGGATTATCTTTTTTGGTATGTTGTTGGATTCCGTTAGCTAGTATTTGGTTAAGGATTTTAGCATCAGTGTTCATTAAGGATATCAGTCTGTAGTTTTCTATTTTGGATATGTCCTTTCCTGGTTTTGGTATTAGGGTGATACTGGCTTTATAAAATGAATTAGAGAGGGTTTCTTCTTTCTCTATCTTGTGGAACAGTATCAAAAGTATTAGTACCAATTAATTTTTGAATGTCTGGTAGAATTCTGCTGTGAATCCATCTGGCCCTGGACTCTTTTTTTTGTTGGTAATTTTTAAATTATCATTTCAATCTCGCTGCTTGTTATTGGTCTGTTCAGGGTATCTAGTTTTCCTGATTTAAGCTAGGAGGGCTATATTTTTCCAGGAATTTTTCCATCTCTTCTAGGTTTTCTAGTTTATGTGCATAAAGGTGTTCATAGTAGCCTTGAATGATCTTTTGTATTTCAGTGGTGTCAGTTGCAGTATCTCCTGTTTTGTTTCTTAGTGAGGTTATTTGGATTTTCTCTCTCCTTCTGTTGGTTGATCTTGCTAATGGTCTATCAATTTTATTTATCTTTTCAAAGCATCAGTTTGTCAGTCTGTCTCATTTATCTTTTGTATTTTTTGTTTGTTTGTTTCAATTTCATTTAGTTGTGCTCTGATCTTGGCAATTTTGTTACTTCTGCTGAGTTTGGGTTTGGTTTGTTCTTGTTTCTGTAGTTCCTTGAGGTATGACCTTGGAATGTCAGATTGTGCCCTTTCAGTCTTTTTGATGTAGGCACATAAGGCTATGAACTTTCAACTTAGCACCACCTTTTCTGTATCTCAGAGGTTTTGATAGGTTGGTCATTATTGTCATTTAGTTTAAATAATTTTTTAATTTCCATCTTGATTTCATTTTTGACCCAGTGCTCATTCAGGAGCAGAGATATTTAACTTCCATGTATTTGCATGGTTCTGAAGGTTCCTTTTGGAGTTGATTTCTAGTTTTATTCCACTGTGGTCTGAGAGGGTGCTTGATATAACTTCAACTTTCTTAAATTTATTGAGGCTCGTTTATGGCCTATCATATGGTCTATCTTGGAGAAAGTTCCATGCACTGTTGAATAGAATGTGTATTCTGTGGTTGTTGGATGAAATGTTCTGTATATATCTGTTAAGTCAATTTGTTCCAAGGTATAGTTTAAATCCATTGTTTTTCTTTTTTTGCTGTTGATTTTCTGTCTCGATAACCTGTCCAGTGCTGTCAGTGGAGTAGTGTAGTCCCCTACTATTATGGTGTTGCTGTCTACCTCATTTCTTAGGTCTATTAGTAATTGTTTTATAAATTGGGGAGCTGCAGTGTTTTTTCTCAAAAAAGAAAAAAATACATATTTTGTTCTTTTTTGAGACAGAGTTTCGCTGTCATCCAGGCTGGAGTACAGTGGCACAATCTTGGCTCACCGCAACCTCTGCCTCCTGGGTTCAAGCAATTCTTCTGCCTCAGCATCCCTGAGCAGCTAGAACTACAGGGTAATGCCATGACAGGTGTGTCTGTTTTTAGAATTGTGATTTTCCTGTTATATATATAAAGACAAAGTCTTTTTCTGTTATATAATGTCCGTCTTTGTCTCTTTTAACTGCTGTTGCTTTAATATTTGTTTTGTCTGATACAAGAATAGCTACTCGTGGCCGGGCACAGTGGCTCATGCCTTTAATCCCAGCACTTTGGGAGGCCGAGGCAGGCAGATCATGAGGTCAAGAGATCGAGACCATCCTGGCCAACATGGTGAAATCCCATCTCTACTAAAAAATACAAAAATTAGCTGGGCGTGGTAGTGCATGCCTGTAGTCCCAGCTACTTGGGAGGCTGAGGTAGGAGAATCGCTTGAACCCGGGAGGCAGAGGTTGCAGTGAGCCGAGATCACGCCAGTGAACTCTAGCCTGGCACCTGGTGACAGAGCAAGACTCTGTCTCCAAAGGAAAAAAAAAAAAAAGAATAGCTACTCCTGCTAGCTTTTGGTGTTCATTTGCATGAAATGCTTTATTCCGCCCCTTTACTTTATGTGAGTCCTTATATGGTAGGTGAGTCTTCCAAAGGCAGCAGAGAGTTGGTTGGTGAGTTCTTTTGAATTCTGTGGTTCCGTATCTTCTTCTTCTTCTTTTTTATTTTTTTTTGTTAGAGTTTTGCTCTTGTTGCCCAGGCTGGAGTGCAGTGGCGCTATCTCAGCTCACTGCAACCTCCACCTCTCAGGTTCAAGTGATTCTCCTGCCTCCGCCTCCTGCGTAGCTGGGATTACAGGCGTCTGCCACCATGCCCAGCTACTTTTTGTATCTTGGTAGAGACGGGGTTTCACCATGGTGGTCAGGCTGGTCTTGAACTCCTGACCTCAGGTGATCTGCCCACCTCAGCCCCCCAAAGGAGGGATTATAGGCGAGAGCCACTGCACCCAGCTGGTTCTGTATCTTTTAAGTACAGTATTTAGGCCATTTACATTCAATGTTAGTATTGAAATGTGAGGTACTATTGCATTCATTGTGCTTTTTGTTGCCTGTGTTCGTTTTCTTTTTTTGATTTTGATTTTTAATGTGTATTTTGGTTTTATAGGTCTTGTGTGATTTATGCTTTAAAGAGGTTCTGTTTTGATGTGTTCCCAGGATTTGTTTCAAGATTCCGAGCTCCTGCTAGCAGTTCCTGTAGTGGTGGCTTGATAATAGCAAATTCTCTCAGCATTTGTCTGAAAATGACTGAATCTTTCCTTCATATATGATGCTTAATTTTGCTGGATACTAAATACTTGGCTGATAATTGTTTTGTTTGAGGAGGCTGAAGATAAGGCCCCAATCTCTTCTAGCTTTTAGGGTTTCTGTTCAGAAATCTGCTGTTAATCTAATAGGTTTTCCTTTATAGGTTATCTAGTGCTTCTGTCTTTCAGGTCTTAAGATTCTTTCTTTTGTCTTAACTTTGGATAACCTGATGACAGTGTGCCTAGGCGAAGATCTTTTTGCAATGAATTTTTAAGGTGTTCTTTATGCTTCTTGTATTTGGATGTCTAGGTCTCTAGCAAGTCTGGGGAAGTTTTCCTTGATTATTCCCCTGAATATGTTTTCCAAGCTTTTAGAATTCTCTTCTTCCTCAGGAACACCGATTATTCTTAAGTTTGGTCATTTAACATAATCCCAGACTTTTTGAAGACTGTGTTCATATTTTCTTATTCTTTTTTCTTTGTACTTATTGGATTGGGTTAGTTCAAAGACCTTGTCTTTGAGCTCTGAATTTCTTTCTTCTACTTTTTCATTTCTATTGGTAAGACTTTCTAGAGCATTTCACATTACCGCCCCCCCCCCCCAACTTTTTTTTGTGAGATAGAGTTTTGACCTGTCGCCCAGGCTGGAGTGCAGTGGCATGATCTAGGCAAACTGTAACCTCTGCCTCCTGGGTTTGAGCGATTCTCCTGCCTCAGCCTCTGGAGTACCTGAGCCGCGTCCCACCAAGCCTGGTTAATTTTTGTATTTTTAGAGAGACGGGGTTTTGCGATGTTGGCCAGGCTGGTCTTGAACTCCTGACCTTGTGATCCAGCCAACTCAGCCTCTCAAAGTTCTGGGATTACAAGAATGAGCCACCATGCCCAGCTAGCATTTCAAGTTTCCTGAATTTTTGGTTGGTTTTTCTTTAAGCTATCTATTTCTTTGAATATTTTTTCCCTTCATTTCTTGCATCATTTTTTGGATTTCCTTGCATCAAAATTGGGCTTTGCCTTTCTCTCATCCATCCCTGGTTAGCTTAATAACTAATCTCCTAAATTCTTTTTTAGGTAAATCAGGGATTTCTTCTTGGTTTGGATCCATTGCTGGAACTAGTATGATGTTTTGGAGGTACTGAAGAACCTTGTTTTGTCATATTACCAGGGTTGGTTTTCTGGTTCCTTCTCATTTGGGTAGCCTCTGTCAGAGGGAAGGTCTAGGGCTGAAGGCTGCTGTTCAGATTATTTTGCCCCACGGGTGTTCCCTTTATGTAGTGCTCTCCCCCTTTTCCTATGGATGTGGCTTCTTGTGAACTGAACTGCAGTGATCATTGTTTCTTTTTTGGGTCTAGCCACCCAGCAAGTTTACCCAGCTCCAAGCTGGTTGTGGGGGTTGTCTGCCTAGAGTCCTGTGATATGGACCATCTGTGAGTCTCTCAGCTGTGGATAGTAGTGCCTCTTCCAATAGAGGTGGCAGGGGGGTGGGATGGACTCCATGAGGGTTCTTAACTTTAGCAGTTTAATGCTCTATTTTTGTGCTGGTTGGCCTTCTGCCAGGAGGTACGCTTTCCAGAGAGCATCAGGTGTAGTAATATAGAGAGGGACCGATGGTGGGCGGGGCCCTGGCACTCCGAAGACTATATCCTGTTTGTCTTCTGCTACCAGAATGTATAGGAAAGAACCATCAGGTGGCAGTGGGGCTAGGCATGTCTGAGCTCAGACTCTCCTTGGTTAGGTCTTGCTGTGGCTGCTGTGGGATGGGAGTAAGATACCCAGGTCATTGGAGTTGTGTATGTAGGAGGAGTATGGCTGCCTCTGCTGAGTCATGCAGATTGTCAGGGAAGTGGGGGAAAGCCAGCAGTCACTGGCCTCACCAAGCGCCCATGCAAACTGAAGGGCCGGTCTCACTCCCACCAGGCCCCCACCCCCACAACAGCCCTGAGTCTGTTTCCAGGCAGAGGAAGTGATGGGCTTGAAAACTCGCCTCCCAGATGCAGAAGAAAAGGGTCTGAATTTTAAAATAGTTTTTTCTAGTTCTGTGAAGAATCAATGGTAGTTTAATAGGAATAGCATTGAATCTGCACATTGCTTTGGGTAGTATGGCTATTTTAACAACATTGATTCTTCTTATTCATGAGCATGGAATGTTTTTCCATTTGTGTCATTCCTTTCATTGTAGAGATCTTTCACTTCTTGGGTTAGCTGCATCCCTAGGTATTTTATTCTTTTTGTGACAGTTGTGAATGGGATTGCGTTCCTGATTTGGCTCTTGGCTTGGCTACTGTTGGTGTATAGGAATGCTGGTGATTTTTATACATTGATTTTGTTTGCTGAAGTTGTTTATCAGCTGAAGGAACTTCTTGGATGTGACTATGGGGTTCTCTAGATATAGGACCATGTTGTCTGCAAACAGGGATAGTTTGACTTCCTCTCTTCCTATTTGGATGCCCTTTATTTTTTTCTCTTGCCTGATTGCTCTGGCCATAACTTCCAATACTATGTTGAATAGGAATGCTGAGAGAGGGTATTCTTGTCTTGTGCTGGTTTTCTAGGGGAATGTTTCCAGCTTTTGCCCATTCAATATGATGTTGGCTATGGGTTTGTCATGTATGGCTCTTATTATTTTGAGGTATGTTCCTTCAATACCTAGTTTATTGAGAGTTTTTAACATGTTAATGATATGTATGCTAAAGTGGCTAAAGAGGTTGAAGTGTATTGGTATCCACAACTTACTTTGAAATATATCAAAAATAAGATGTTTGAATACAGTAAAAGTTGAAATAAGAATAAGATGGATTTATAAAGGGACAGGTTAGTGGACAGATATGGGATAATGCAATTATTCTAAGACAGTAATTGTCAAATCCAAATAGTGAGTAAATGGATGTTTACTGTACATTCTTAGAACTTTTCTGTATGTTTAAAACTCTTCATAATAAAATGTTGGAAAAACCAGTGTCACTGAGAAGGTACCTAAGTCTACACAGGTCTAGTTTGTTTTAATCAACATTTATTGGCACCAATAGCGTTTGAAGCGATATAATATGTATTAGGGCTATAACAATGAAGCAACTCAGACTCTTTGAGGTAGAGAGTGGCAGGAAGCAAAATCAGAAAGCACAGGTTAGTTAATGCAGAGTCTTATGTAACATGATGATAAGGAGCTTGGACTTTATCCTATGGAGTTTTAGGGAAGGGAATGATACTTAGGTAGATTACTTTAGCAGCATTGTGGAGGCTGATTTGAGGAGGTAGTGGTGGTGGTAGTGAGTATAGACTAAAGACAAAAATAATGATTAGGAAGCAGTACTCCAAATGAAGATGACTGATTAACCTAAATTACAATGGTTATAGGGCTAGATTCTAGAAATATTTAGGAGCAATAATCAATTGAATTTGATTGGTTGGATTAATTGAAAGTGGGTTATAGAGAATCAAGAATGACAAAGACCACTTATGAAGCAGCAAGTTTGGAGTTTGAGGGGAAAATGATGAGTTTGGTTTTAGACATCTTATGTTTTGGATATTTTCTAGTCAAAGAGTTCTTTATTGATGCACTTGTGCCTATATTATTTTATAAACATTCACTATAGAATTCCATGTCTGTTGCTAACAGTAAGATGTTGAGCAAAATGGATACAGATACTGCCTTTTAGAAAGTTACAGCCTAGTAGGCTGGGTGTGGTGGCTCATACCTGTAATCCCAGCACTTTCTGGGGCCAAGGTGGGTGGATCACTTAAGCTTAGTAGTTTGAGACTAACCTGGGAAACGGCGAAACCTCATCTCTACTAAAAATGTGAAAAATGTGAAAATTAGCTGGGAGTGATGTCATGCACCTGTAATCTCAGCTACTTGGGAGGCTGAGGCAGGAGAATTGCTTGAATCCAGAGGCAGCCTGGTGACACAGTGACACTGTCTCAAAAAAAAAATTATGGTTACAGCCTAGTGAAGGAGATAATTAAACCAAAGTTGTTATAATGAAAACTGATATTCATGCTTATAGGAAAAGTACAAGATGGTACAGAACCTCATGGAAGGAACAGTTATCTTAGTCTGACAATGCCTTGGAGGTATTATCAGTTTGAAGCTTGGGAGGAAGCCTGTACTGGGATACCAATTAATGTCTTTCTACTGCTGATTCCTGAGAGTTGATAAAAATGTCCTAGCATCTCAGGAGGCTGAAGTGGGAGGATTGCTTGACCTTGGGAGGTCAAGGCTGGAATGAACTGTGATCATGCCACTGCACTCCAGTTTGGGTGAGACACTGTATCAAGAAAAAAAGTTGTTACTTTATTTTTTTTGAGACAGAGTCTCCCTCTGTTGTCCAGGCTGGAGTGCAGTGGCATGACCTTGGCTCATTGCAATCTCTCTGCCTCCCGGGTTCCAGCGATTCTTGTGTCAGCCTCCCGAGTAGCTGGGATTACAGGCATATTATATATATATATATATATATATATATATATATATATATATATATTATATATATATATATATATATATATATATATAGTAGAGACAGGGTTTCACCATGTTGGCCAGGCTGGTCTTGAATTTCTGGCCTCAAGTCATCTGCCTGCCTCCCAAAGTGCTAGGATTACAGGTGTGAACTACCACTCCTGGTTGAGAAAAAAAAGTATTTTCTTTTCTGTCCACTAAAGGAGTCTAAAAGCCAAGATAACTCCAGAGAGAACAGAAGAAATGGAGAAATAGTAGATTCTTGGTATAAGACAGGGAATTTACAAGATGACTCTGGGACATCTCATGCCATAAAAGTGAAGCTGCTGCCAAAGACAGTGTTAAATAGGGTTAAAAGGACACAGGACCTAATACACACCCCCAATGGATTCAAGACATGTGAAAGGTAAAAACTTTAATAAAAGGAGATTATTTGCATGAGACTGGAAGTAAGGAAGGACATCTTAAGCTATAAAAGCATATCATAAAGGAAAACTGGTGCATTCTTATCTTTAATATACTCAAAAATTTCTTCCATCAGCTGTAAAGACAGGAAAGAGATAAGCAACAACTTGGGAGGAGTTATTTGTAACACTGATAAAGGATTAGTTTCTAAAATATGTAAAAACTACTCTAAATCAGAAAAAGGCAAAGAACTCAATGGAAAAAATGAGTAAAACATAGGAATAGGCATTTCAAGGAAGAAGAAACAAGATGACAATAAACATATGAAAAGATGTTCAACCTCATTATTAATCAGGCAAATACAAATTAAAACCTCAGTGAGAAACCACTACACAGCTACTAGGGATGGCAAACATCTAAAAACCTGAGTGTTTAAGTATTAGCAAGATGTAGAGAAATGGAAACTCTTATACTTGTTTAATGGGAATATAGATTGGCAAAACTACTCTGGGAAATATTTGGAATTATTAAAGATGTGTATTGCGTGTGACCAGAAATTTCATTCGTAAGTATAAACTCCAGGAATATGTTGGAAGAATGTTCATAGTTGCCCTTTTTTCTAATAGAAAACGCTAGAATAAACATAAATATCCATTAACAAAAGAATACATTGAGTAGTGGATGAATAAATTGTATTTGGTCAGAGAAATAGTGTAGGTAGTGAAAATGAATATACCTACATCTATACATGTCAGCATGGCTATATTCAAAAATAACATTTAGTGAAAACAAGTAACAAGAAGAATGCACTGTTTCCATTTATATAGAATTCAGAAAGAAGTAAAACTAAACAAGTTGTTAAATGAGTTTGAGACCAACAATATAGCAAGACCCTTTCTCTACAAAAAGCCCCAAATTAGCTGGGCATGGTGGCATGCACCTATAGTTCTAGCTACTCAGGGGGCTGAGGTGGGATGATTGCTTATGTCCAGGAGTTTAAGGTTACAATGAGCTATGTTCATGCCACTGCACTCCAGCCTGCATGACAGACTGAGACTGTTTCTCTTAAAAAAAAAAAGAGAGAGATCCAAGATGGCCGACTACTAGCAGCTCAAGATTGTAGCTCCCAGAGAAAGCGCACAGAACGAGAGGACACCACATTTTCAGAAGAATTTTTGTTGCTTACGGACTAGGATTCCCAGTGGAGGAGCATGGGTCGCCAGCGCAACTCTTGTGGCCGGCATGGTGGTTTTGCCGGCGCTTCAGCGTGGCGGTTCTCGGTGCAGAGTAAACGGGACTAGCTTCCCTTTTGATCGACGTTTGGATCTCCGGGAAGGCAAGTCGCCCATTTACATGATTGAAATAAGGATTCAAGAGGGAATCCAGATCGGAGATCCCCCAAGCAGAAAAGCACCACGAATCTTAATGCCGTGGTTTTAGCTGGCGCAGTGGGTTGCTCAGATTTCGGCATTGGGAATCAACAAGTTGGACGTCCACTCAGAGACCTAAATTGAAAGTAGGTAATTACAGAGATGACAGGTGGATAAAATTACAATGACAGGAAGGAACCAGCATAAAAAAGCTGAG
>CAUYQU010035593.1:0-25150 GCA_963574635.1 Cheracebus regulus
ACCAACTTTTAGAACCTGTTCTACAATATAAACCATGCTACCTGAGCTTTTCTGGAGGTTAGAGTTGACCAGGCTAAGGGGCTCATTATGAGAGGGCACATTAGGGAAGGATAAAGATTGAGGGTAGGGAAGGAAGTCTGCTGGGGCAATGAGCGCATGAACAGAGTCCTGTTGCTCTCCAATATGAGCCAGGTCTTCAGCCCTGCTCCTTCAGCCTCAGGTCCAGGCATGGGGCTGGGGATCTCCTTACCTATAAAGGCTTTTTTGTCATCCTCAGGCCCCAGGCGGTAGCAGCGTGGGAAGAAGGAGTCGGCATCAGCCTCAGCAAACCATGGCAAATTCCGGAGATTGAGACATAGACCCACCTATGGAGATAGCCACTGAGGGGGCGGGGCAGGACTGTCCACACTCAGCACACACCCAGACAGCTCAGAAAGCATCTCACCCGGATGCTCTCAGAGCCTTGGCCCCACTTGCTTGGTCTGACTTGCTCACATCTATCACCATATGTTTGCCTGGGTGGTGTCCTTTGCCAAGAATGCCTGACGTCCCTCCTGTCCACCCTTTCACAGTCTTAAAGAGCTGCCACAGCCTGGTGTGGTAGCTCATACCTGTAATCCTAGCACTCTGGGAGGCTGAGGTGGGAGGATTGTCTGAGGCCAGAGGCCAGAGGCCAGGAGTTCAAGACCAGCCTGGGCAACATAGCAAGACCCTATCTCTTCAAAATAAAAAAAGAGCTGCTTCCTCTAGAATCCTTCTGAACCCACATCAATAATATAATGGCAGGTCATTATTGTAAAGCCCTTCATCCTTGCCACAACCCCAGAAGATAGGCCTTACTGGTATTCTCATTGAAAGGTGAGGAAACAGACTCAGAGAGGCAAAGTCACTTGCTAAGAAACCCAGGTAAGGCTGGGCATGGTGGCTCATGCCTGTAATCTCAGCACTTTGGGAAGCTGAGGGAGGTGGATCACCTGAGGTCATGAGTTTGAGACCAGCTTGGCCAACATGGTAAAACACTGTCTCTACTAAAAAATACAAAAATCAGCCAGATGTGGTGACACGCACCTGTAGTCACAGCTACTCAGGAGGCTGAGGCAGGAGAATTGCTTGAACCCAGGAGACAGAGGTTGCAGTGAGCCGAGATTGCACTACTGCACTCTTCTCAAAAACAACAAAACAAAACAAAACAAAAACAAAGAAACCTAGGTAAGACAGAATGGGTCCATTAGCCAGATATCTTCTGGCTTAGGAGGTAAGAGCCTGCTTGTTCACTATCATTGGATTTGGTGACTGTTCTACCTCCAGACCCATTTGAATGCTGGAGCCCATTTTAGTCACTATGTCTATACATGCCAGATACTGTGCAGGGGTTGGATTTGAACCAGCCAGATACTGGTCAGATTCCAAATCTGAATTATATACTTCCCCTTGTACTGAGAACTTCCTCTTACTGACAAGGAGAGTGGGGAGCAGGGCTGCCAGCCCAAGGGCAGGGGCTTGGAAGCTGCCCTGCCTGCTCTGGGGAGCCTACCTTCGTGGTAAAGGAGCCAGTCCGGGCATAGTGGTTTATCATCTGATCCTTAGAGAGGAAGCGACAGTCGAGCACGTCCCGCCGAGTGGTCCAGATGAAGTAGGGGGTCTCATTCCGAACCATGCAAGACTAGAGAGAAGGGGAGGAGATAGAAAGAGACCAGTGTGGGTAGCAGGGCCTAAGGCAGCTTCTCCCTGTCCTGCTGAGCAGGGTGGGTGAACAGGAAGGAGAGGATGCAGATGCTTCCAAGGTGGCCTCTAGCCCACACATCATCTTTGTGTAAGGCAAGAAAAGACTTCTCTTCGACCAGGGCACAGGTGGGCAGAGAGCAGGCCAGTCTTTCAACCTCCTTTTGGTCTTAGGGAGGCCAAAGGCTCCCTTCTGCCTCCCTTTGTCACTGTTTAAGGTGTCCTGTGAGACTTGTCATTGTCAGCCTCCAGGCAGTAGCAGCATGAGAAGAACTTGGCATCAGCCTCATCAAACCACAGCAAATTCTGAAGACTGAGACATAGACCCACCTATGGAGTTAGTCGCTGAGGGGGCAGGGCCCCTAAGGGTGTCCCCCAGCAGTGACAAAGCTGCGCAACTTGTTTTGGCCCATGGTCTTCAGTGACTTGCCCAGGGACAGGACGGTGACTCCAAGCTGATAGGCACACAGCCTGTGACAAAGGCTATCTTATGGGCCCCACCTCTCCATCCTTCCTACAACTCTAGGAGGTAGGATAATTATTAATAATCAATGTCAGCATATGTCTTTCTAAGCACCTTTCATGTCAATTCATTCAAGGCTCACCACAATTCTGTGTGGTAGGGGCTACTGTTATCTCTGTTTCACAGATGAGGAAACTGAGGCACAGGAAGGCAAGTGACTTGCCCAAGGGCTCATGAGATTGACCCATATGAAGTTGCCAATATTCAACTATTCCTGACATAGAGAAATGGCTTTTTTTTTTTTTTTTGAGACGGAGTCTGACTGTTACCCAGGCTGGAGTGCAGTGGTGAGATCCTGGCTCACTGCAGCCTCCATCTCCTGGGTTCGAGTGATTCTTCTGCTTCAGCTTCCCTAGTAGCTGGGACTACAGGCATGCGCCACCATGCCCAGCTAATTGTTTTTGCATTTTTAGTAGAGATGGGGTTTCACCCTATTCCCCAGGTTGGTCTTGAACTCCTGACCTCAAATGATCTGCCCATCTTGGCCTCCCAAAGCACTGGGATTACAGGCATGACTGACTGTGCCCAGCCAGAAATGGCAATTTTGTATAATTCAAGTCAGTAAGTGGCACTGCCAAGATGCAAACCTCAACATGCATGTCCTCCACACCATCACAACCATCTCTTTCAGATTTTTTTTTGTGTGTGTGGGTTGTTTTGTTTTGTTTTCTTTGAGACGGAGTCTTACTCTGTTGCCCAGCCTGGAGTGAGTGCAGTGGCATGATCTCGGCTCACTGCAACCTCTGCCTCCCAGGTTCAAGCAAGTCTCCTGCCTCAGCCTCCTGAGTAGCTGGGACTACAGGTACATGCCACCACCCCCAGGTAATTTTTTGTATTTTTAGTAGAGACAGTGTTTTACCAGATTAGCCAGGATGGTCTTGATCTCCTGACCTTGTGATCTGCCCACCTTGGCCTCCCAAAGTGCTGGGATTACAGGCGTGAGCCACCACGCCCAGCCTTTTTTTGAGATGAAGTATTGCTTGTTTTGTCACCCAGGCTACAGTACACTAGTGCGATCTCAACTCACTACAACCTCTGCCTTCCAGGTTCAAGCAATTCTCCTGCCTCAGCCACCTGAGTAGCTGTGTTTACAGGTGCCCGCCACCACAACTGGCTAACTTTTGGATTTTTATTTTTAAGATGGAGTCTCACTCTGTTGCCCAGGCTGGAATGCAGTGGTGCAGTCTCTGGTCGCTGCAATCTTTGCTACACAGATTCAAGCAATTCTCCTGCCTCAGCCTCCCAACTAGCTGGAATTACAGGCATGCACCACTATACCCAGCTAATTTTTCTATTTTTTTAGTAGAGATGAGGTTTCTACTATGTTGGCCAGGCTGGTCTCAAACTCCTGATCTCAGGGAGCAGCCCGCCTTGGCCTCCTAAAGTACTGGGATTACAGGCATAAGCCACCCTGCTCAGCCTCTTCCAGAGCTTTTAAAGCCCTTCCTTCCTGCCTTCACTTACCAAGAGCAGAAGAAGGGTAACTATGTGGTTTTTATTTGACGGGGGAGCTACCATACATGGAGGCTGTGCTGGCATCTGATATGACCTAGCAGAGTTCTGAATCCAGGACAGATGGGACACAGCTCTGCTGTGTCCCTCCTCACTTTGCAGGCCTAGCCAGCCTTTATTCACGTATTCCTTTTTCAGAGATAGAGTCTGCTCTGCTGCCCAGGCTGGAGTGCAGTAGCAGGCTCATACCTCACTGCAGCCTGTAACTCCCGGGTAACCTCCCAAGTAGCTGGGACTACAGGAACACGCCACCACACCTGGATAATATTTTTCTACATTTTTTGTAAAGACTGGGTCTTACTATGTTTCCCAGGCTGGTCTTGAACTCCTAGCCTCAAGCGATCCTCCCACCTCAGCCTCCTAATTAGCTGGGACCACAGGCATGAGCCACCATGCCTAGCTCTATCCAGCCTTTAAAGAGGCAGTTTTTACTACAGATAGGGAAACTGTGGCCCAGAAAAAAAGGACTTGTCTGAGGTCACCCAGCTGGACACCAGTGCTCTCCCTCTAAGCAGGCAGCCCTTGCTTCATCTTGGCCCTCAGGGCCCTCACCATCAGAGAATGTGTTCCATCTAGGTCATCAAATTTCAGTAAATCATCGAAGTCGAACAGCTGTGGTGGCTGGAACTCCTCGTCCTCATCTTCATCCTCTGTGGATGCAAAGCCCAGAGCTGATGAGGCCCCTCTCCCTGCCCCATAGCCCATAAGGCCTCCACCCTGGGACAGTGGGAACCAAAGGAAAGAGACTCAGGAGGGACAGCTGCGGAAAGGGAGGGAACCGCTCACCATCCTCAGTGGTGTCACTGTCACCCATCACTGAGCTGTCTGGATCCTTCTGGAGTGGCAGCAGGGTGGAGCCTGAGCAATGGACCATCTTCTTCTCCACCCAGCCCCTCCGGCACAAGAGACACCGGATCACCGGGTAGCGGCCTTGGATGGTAAAGATCTTCTTCTGCTACAAGGTGAGAGGTGGATACTTCTTCAATAGGTATTGCATAAGTCCCAGACATAGGGGATATAAAGGTGAACCAGGTAGTTATGGACTTTGCCATCAGGAAATTTTTATATTCCATAGGAGAGACAGACTATAAACAAGTAGAGAAATAAATATGCATGGTAATAATGATAATGGCAATGGCTAATATTTATTGAGGACCTACTATGTGCTGAGAGCTTACATGCATTACTAACAATACTATGCCTTTTTGTTTTATTCTGTTTGAGACAGGGTCTCACTCCATTGCCCAGGCAGGAGTGTCGTGGCACGATCTTCACTGAACCCGCTGCCTCCTAGGTTCAAGCAATTCTCCTGCCTAAGCCTCCCTGAGTACCTAGAATTACAGGTGCATGCCACCATGCCCAGATAATTTTTTTTTTTTTTTTTGAGATGGAGTCTTGCTCTGTCTCCCAGGCTGGAGTGCAGTAGCACAATCTCAGCTCACTGCAGCCTCCACCTCCCAGGTTTGAGTGATTCTTCTGCCTCGTAAGTAGCTGGGAGTACAGGTGTGTGCCACCACATCTGGCTAATTTTTGTATTTTTAGTAGAGGTGGGGTTTCACCATATTGGCCAGGCTGGTCTCAAACTCATGATCTCAGATGACCCACCCATCTTGGCCTCCCAAAGTACTGGGATTAAAAGTGTCAGCTACCACACCTGGCGCCCAGATAATTTTTATATTTTTTGGTAGAGACTGGGTTTCACTGTGTTGGTGCAGGCGAGTCTCAAATTCCTGGCCTCAAGTGATCCTCCTGCCTCAGCCTCCCAAAATGCTGGGATTACAGGTGTGAGCCACCGTGCCTGGCCAATATGATGCATTTTTATTAGACGCTGTTATCCCCCTTTTACTTGGCTATGAAACAGAAGCATAGAGAAGTTGAGCAGCCTGCCTGAGGGCATACAGTGTTTAAGCAAAAGAGCAGTTTGGCTCTAGAAACTGCATACTTAATGGGGATCCAGAGAAACTACTTAGAAATACATGGTCGGGGAAGGTTGAAAGGAAACCATGAATGTACAGAGCTGGGAAATGGTGGTTTAGGCAGAGGGGAATGCGTGTGCAAAGGCCTTGAGGCTGGAGAGAGGTCCGAAGGAACTGAAGGGAGACCAGAGCGAGTGGAGATGGAAAATGATAGGGAGAGCCTCCAAAGAGGTAGGCAGTGACCAGGCTGTGGAAGGCCCTGCAGGCCTTGGAACGGACTTGGATTTTATACAGAGTGTCGTGAGCAATAAAGGCTAATTAAGGAAATCTTTCTAAGCTTGGCTTGCTGTTGTATGGCAAAAAGATGATGGGACAGGGATGGAGGCAGACCAGCTAGGAGGCTGTCATGGTTTGCGCAGGAGAGAAATCACAATTACTAAAATGAGGGTGGTTACAACACGGACGGGAGAAGGTGGTAGAGTTGAAAATGGTTTTGAAGGTAGAGATGACAAGTGGTTTTGCTGATGGGATTAGACCTGTGGGTGAAGAAACAGAAAGATGAGATTTCTGACGTGAGCAACTGAGAGATGGGAAAGACCAGAGACTGGGAAGGACAACAGGTTTGGGCAGGAAAATCAGAGTCTGGTTTGTGACATGAATTTGAAATGCTTGTTTAGTTCTCTGGGTGTAGATGACAGGTAGGGGGCTGGATCTACGGGGTGTGGAGTTCGAGGCTGGGCTGGAAGGGGCACAGAGGGGGTACAGCACACTGACTGGACTCAGAGCCAAGGACACAGCCAAAGGAGACAGACCTGGGGAAGGGGCCAGGGGGCCACTAATGGCTGAGAAACCTTCAAAGAGTACTGAAAAGCAGCAGCCAAAGAGGGAGAAAGGAAAACTAGGAGCGTGCAGTCAGACAGCTAAGGGGAAGTGTGTGGGCAGCGGTGCAGAAAGATACTGTGTGCGCAACCGAGATCAAGAGAGAAAGGCACTGCTGGGTTTGGCTCCTGGAACTCACAGGGCATCTTGATTAGAGTGGGACATCGCAGGGAACCAGAGTGGAGGGAGCCCAGAAGTTTGGTGCTGAAGGGGTAAATGGGGAGGTAGCTGAAGATGGGTGTGGGGGCTGAGGGTTTTGCTGTTGTTTTCTCTTTTGCTTCTGTTTTTTAAGGATGTAAGAAAATACCGCAGGGAGACAGGCTGAACCACTCCGGGTCCTTTCTAAGCGCCCCCGCCCCTCCTCCGACCTTGACAGCTCTCTCCAAGTGGATTTTGGCATTTCGGAGCCGGTTCATGTGAGACGCCTTGGAGAATCGTCGCCAGAGGACCGGGGAACCTGCAGAAAGATGCGCAGTAGAGGCGGGGTAGACTGGGGCTTGGTCTAGGGTCTCCACCTAGGATCTTTTCTGGCCTCCGATAGCCACGCCTCTTCTCTTCCTCCCGCCTTCATCTGGATGCCCACCCTCGGCTGCTCTTCTCCCGACTCCCATTCCCTCCACCCCAGTGTCTTCTCGCCCTCGCAGCCGCCGTAGGCCAGGGCAAGCAGGTCGCACGGGGCCTCACCATCCTGCGGCGAGGGGTCCCAGAACCGGGGTGTGCAGGGAGCTGAGGGGGCGGGGATCCACGTCGCTCTGGGCTTGGGTGCCGAGGACAAGTGTCTCGAAGGCACGGCCAAGGCGGCGCGCAGGGGCGGGGCTGTCCGCCTCGCATCTGCAGCCTGCGCTACCCTCCTCGGGCTGGGCGGAGGCGGGGCCGGGGCCGGGCAAAGGCGGCCTCCCAGGCAGATGGAAATCGGAGCGGCGTGCGGAGGCTAAACTGGTGCGTGGCATGGGAGGCTGCAGCTTCCGCAGCCAGTGGCACACTGAGCCGCCCTCCTGGCAGTAGCAGGAGCCTGAGCTCCGGCACCCAGGCCCCAGTTCCCCCGCGCTCAGGAGCAGTGGCCCGCCGGGGTCCTGCATGTGCCCTTCGCCGTGCGCGCCCTCCCAGCACCCCTAATCCCGCCTCCCCTCCGCGTCGCCGCCTCCTCTCGCAGGAGGGCCCTGCCCAGGCTCGAGCCCTGTCCTCCGTTCCAAATCCCGCCCCGTTTGCTGTTACCTTGGAAACCATTCCCTGGGCACCATCAGACCGCTCGGAGCTGGTTTGGGGGCTGCGGTGGGCCCCGAGGCGAGCGAGGGCTTCTTGAGGACCTGGGGCCTCACCCAGACCGTTGATGAGCGGGGCACTCAAGGCGGAAGAGAGCACTGAGTCCCACTTAAAGTTAGTGTCACGGTTCCTTATCCAATACTTCCTGGGTGCCACCGCCCTTAAGGGCTTGAGTGATTCCACAGTATTTATAGGCACTGATGAATGGTCCCTGACCTCATGGAGCTTACAGCCCAGTGCAAGGGGAATAAAAAGCAAGTAACAAAAGAAGAGAATAGTTACAGGTATAATAAGGGCAGTGAACAAGCAGAGGTGAAACCAGGAGGGGGGGCACATTTTAGATAAGGTGGGGGTAGAGGATGTCTTCTCTAAAGAGGTTACACTTTTAAGGTGAAGGTGTAAATGTGAGGAGTCACGAGTCACCAGGGAAAGGGGAGGAACAGCACTTCAGGCAGGTGACAGTCCCAGCAACAGCCCTGAGGAGGGTAGGAACCTCTGTGCAAACTACAAGGCAGCCAGTGTGGCTGGAGCCTGGTGAAGCCAGATCAGACCTGCCGGGGCTGGCAGATGGGCCTAGGGTAGTGTCCTTAGAGAGGGCAGCATATGGGGATAATGAGAAAGTGCAGAGCATACTCTCCCCAGGAACTTGAAAATGGAAAAACATCATCATCTGAGTCAATTGCGAAAGAAATGTAATAGATCAGTTATGCCCTGCCCCCAGGCTAAGACTGTAAGCAACCTCTTTGGAAGCACTGGTAAAGAATTATCCTCAAAAGTTTAAGGCTCCAAGATGTTAAACAATTTGCTTCAAATCCCAGAGCAGAGGTGACATTGGAACCCAGCTCTGACTCCAAAGCCTGTCCCTTAAACATCCCTGTATATTATCACTCAGAAGGTTGCCTGTTAGTCACAGAAGGACCTCACAGGGGCAGGTTAAGAGGCAAATTCTAGCAGTGCCCATGCAGGCAGAGTTGGATAGAGTACCCTGGTCCAAGAGCCCAGCTTTGTTAGTCACTGGGTAGATGTGCTCTTAGAGTGAAGGTGGATCCTTCAATTCTCTGTCCAGCTGACACCAACCCCCCTTTAGCTGATGGCTAGACTTCCTGAAAAGTATACCCCCCCAGGAGAGGAGATTTAGGGAATTTGGACCCTGGGAGATAGATTCGTGACAAATGAGGGTTTTGGCTGGCTCATGCAGGCAATGCTGTCCTGTGAGGGTTGTTGAGTGACCCTATTAGTCACCCAGTTTCACTGTGAGTACCTTTAACATTCACTGCAAAGCTAGAACATAGATAGCCATATGCCCTGGAGGGGAACACCTAATTCAGAAAGGTGGGTGGGTAGGTCACAGAGGTAATGTCATAAAGGTGATGATAGCACTTTGGGAGGCTGAGGCAGGAGGATCACCCAAGGCAGGCCAGGCAACAGAGAGACCTTAAAAAAAAAAATTAGCTGGGCATGGTGGTGGCACAGGCCTGAATAGGCCAGCTATTTAGGAAGCTGAGTTCAGAGAAACACTTGAGCCCGGGGAAGCTGAGCTGCAGTGAGCCATGACTGTGCCACTGCATTCCAGCCTGGGTGACAGTGCGAGACCCTGTCTCAAAAATGAAAAAGAAAGAAAAAAGAAAAAAAGGGAGGGGGACAATAGCTATTCAAGATGCCCTCACCCCCTGCCATTAACATCACCCCTTCAAGAGACCCCTTTGGCCATCTGGAGGAATCCCTTTTGAAAGCTCACCTCACCTGGGTGCAGTGGCTCACTCCTGTAATCCCAGCACTTTGGAAGGCCAAGGCAGGTGGATCACAAGGTCAGGAGATCAAGACCATCCTGGCCAGCATGGTGAAACGCCATCTCTACTAAAATACATAAACTTAGCTGGGCATGGTGGTGCGTGCCCGTAATCCCAGCTCCTTGGGAGGCTGAGGGAGAGGAATCGCTTGAACCCGGGAGGTGGAGGTTGCAGTGAGCTGAGATCGCACCCCTGCACTCCATGCTGGCAACAGAGCAAGACTCCGTCTCAAAAAAAGAAAAACCTCAGCTCAAAGGTTAACCCTTCTTGAAGCTTACCCTGACACCCTCTCCTATAAATATTCCCCCTTTGGCCTCCAGACTTCCAAAATTAAATATGAAACACTTCAGTGCACCTTTTACACACCTAACTCTTTTCCTGGACCTCCCAAGTCTGAAGGCAAGAATAACATCAAGAACCCTGGATATTATTCAACAGCCCAGCCACCGGGCTGGTAGAACAAACAACTACAATTCAGTCAGTGCCTGTGTGGCAGGGATCATGTGAGATTGTTCATATTCATTATCTTCACTTTATAGACTAAGAAACTGAGACACAAAATAGAAATAACTTGCCCAAATTTGGCAAGAAGAATCAGGACTCAAACACAAAGGGTTTTTTTACTTCAAGATGTTACTTGAAAGCTGCACTAGGTAGCACTATCCAACATAACTTTCTGCAATGATGGGAATGTCTAGGTATGTGTTGTATATGCTGTATGTCTATATGCAAGTCTATATATGCTCTTGTAGATGGTACAGTCACTGGTAGCTGCTAAGTTGCCAGTAGGACTGGGGAACTAGATTTTAAACTTTATTTAATTGTAATAATTAAAACTGAAATAGCCACTTGTGGATAGTGATTACTGTTTTAACACAGGCAAAAGTCTACTCTTGCTCACTGGCTGAGATTTGAGGCAAGCTATTACATCTCATGTCTGGAACCTCGGTTTCCTTATCCACCAAATGGGAGCATTGTTTCTCTGTGGTTACTTTTTAGCCCAAATAAGATCATTATGTGAAAAACACCAAGGCTCTGAATAGGTAGAGAGAACAGTTTCAAAAAGGAATGGTGCCTGGACTGCAATGAAAGGGGTCAATCTCTCTGGATTGGGGGCCCTGGCAGGAATAATGACAGGACCAATCATGAGACTGCACCCGGTGGGGAGCTCCAGGCACAATTCCCAGCCATCTGGTCTCAGGGAAAAGCAGCCCCACCTCCCCTCCTTTCACACAAACACACAGAGCATAGACCTCATGCAGCCCCAAAGGGGCAAAAAGAGACTTTAATTAGGGGAGGGAGGATCCACCAGAATTAGAAAAGGGACAGCTAGCGTGGGAGCAGAGGAGCCAGAGCAGGCAGGAGGAGGGCCCGGCTGGGAAGCTCGGGAGGACTCACCTCGCCACCTACGGCAGGCACTGCACTGACAGACAAGGCGAAACAGCGGCCCCTCTCAACTGGGAGGGTACCCAATGGCCCCTATAGCCAGAGGTTGCCTGGCTTTTGGGCCCCAGGTCCTAGGCATGGCTGGTGGTCACCAATTTGGCCCTTGTCCCCAACCAGTGCTGGGTGGCCATCTTCAGGCAGAACTCAAGAAGCCGGCAGAGGGTTCCCACCACTTATACTTGGCCCAAGGAGGCTTCGGAATAAAAGAGCAAGGGAGAGGAACTGGAGTCTGAAACCTCCCTCCCTCCCCACGTGGGATGGCATAGGAGAGGAAAAATAGTCGCCTTCTGGGCTCCAGGCCCGCCCAGACCCACAGCAACCAATAAGGGACAATCACTGGGACCAGTCACAGCCACTGGAGGTGGAGGTTGTTTGTTTAAAAAAAAAAAAAAAAAGACAAAAGGTTACAGTCTCCTCTAAGCACAGAGTTTAAGTTTCAAGACGTTAAAAAAAATCTGTCCCGGCCCAGGGGACTGAACATCAAAAGCCAGCCTGACCAGGCACGTGTGGCCTTGGGGCAGGTCCACTGCTGCTTTCTTGCTCAGCTAGCAAGTACACCACCCACCTCCCATATCAAATGCCCACCCTAACCCAGCTCCCTGCTGCTGTCGCTGCTGTTCTGGGGAGTGACTCCAGGACGCCTTCATGGAGACATGGGGAGTCTGAGAGGGAAGGCCACAAGATCCAGCCAGATGGTTTAAAACTGTCAAGAGAACCAAGAGGAAGTACATGGTGGTTATTATTGCATCCTGGTGGGCCTGCTTTAAGGAAATGCCTGAACCTGAGAGCTGCCATTGTGCTCAGATCTGAGGGGCAGAGTTGGGTCCTGGGACACCTTATGGTCTTGCTCTAATTCAGTCAGCTTTCGGAAGTGACCTATGGGCACTGGCCCTAAGCCTAGCACTAGATATGGCAGCAAAAGTAACAGCCATGAGAGCTTCTCCACAGCTCCCCTGTGTCCTGGCATGGAAGCTGCTAGAAAGCCCTGCCAGCATCTTGCTTGGTGAACTGAGGTTGCTTTATTCAGGCATGGGGGCTCATATGCAAGGGGCTTTGGGACTCAGAGGGCCAAGTGCAGAAGGATCCAGGTTCCGGTACTTTTGTGTCAAGCTCTGGATGATCTGGCCCTTGAAATGTTTTCTGCCCTCAAGGGTCCCCCATGCTGCCTAAGACAGTCTTGGACATTTTAGAGACCAAAGGTTGTGAACCAATGCCCATGGCTGAAACTAGTCCAAAGATGAGTACTGTATGGCTCACGTGGTGTTTATATGAATTAGTTGCCAATCTTGAAAACATGGGAGATGCCATATACAAATCCAAATCTGGGGGCTCAATGGGCTGGAGCTGTGTGGGAGCCAGCCCCTGCAGATGAGGCATGTGCTCAGCAGCTCCTCACCCTGCCCTCTCCATACTCCACAGTCAGCCCACTCCACAGCCACCCGACCTTTGCATGCACCTGAATTTGTGACCCCTGACACAGGTTATGGTACTATCTTAGATCTCCGAGTCAGAAAACCCAGCTCCATGTTCTGGTTCTTCCTCTTACTGGCTGAGGGACCTTGGACAGGCGCTTTTACTTCCAGAATCCCAGTTTACTCATCTCTAAAATGGTGATAATAGCTGACTCAAAAATTGTTTTGAGTAATAAGGGACATGTGAACATGCTTTTTTAGGTGTCTAATTCTATGAGATTTAATTATCACAAATAAGTAAATGATTGTTGAATGAGTGAGCCAAATATTCAACTGGAACAAGAGCTATTTTCTCTTTCCAGTTCAATCTAGAGGCCTCCTAGTACCCTGGACATAAAATTTTGGTACTGCAATACACAGAAAGCTTACTATGTACCAGGTGCTATATTTTACACATATGGTCTCATTTAATGCTCAACCACTCTGAAAGATACATATTAATTACCAAATCCTCATTTCACAGCTGAGGAAACTGAGGCTTAGTTGAGAATTCAGTGACATACCTGAGTAGGCGGTGGAGCCTGGATTCACACACAGGTTGTCTGCCTCCACAGCTGAGTGAGTTCAACAACCACGCTGATCTGTGCACACAGCACAGCTACTTTGTATGCTGGCCACCCTCAGTATAATTAAATCCCAGGGGAAGCGGGTATAATTTCCATTTTTAGCAATCTGAGCTCCTTTTGGACTGGGTGTGCACTCACTGGTGAGAGAACACACTAAATCTACTGCCTAGAGATCACAGCCACTCTGGGTGGAACATGTCAACAAACGAAATATTGTTTAGAAAAAGGAGAAAAAAAAAGAAGGCATGTCTCGAATATCTAAACAGCTAAGAACTATGTCATCAGTTACCAATGTAAATAATTCCACCTCTTCAGATGACTACAGTACTTTCGATTAGAAAGGCATAAACAATGTAAGAGGAATCTGGAGGACTTAGGCTATGCAAGTGATGGAAAACAGGTTGAAGGAATCATGACTTTAAGCCTAAGAAACAAATGCTGAAGGATAGTACGGAAGTCTATTTGAGAAGTGGAATTATACTATGATTAACTGTCCCATATTCCTGGAAAATTCACATGCAGACTTCACTTGCCTTACTTAGGGTTTGAACTAGATAGAGGTAAGGACTTTGTGAACATCCTGAGATGTAGAAATGAGTGTCCAAGTTCCTACGAGAGACTAAGAGACATCCTAGACACCCAAAAATATAGAAAATGCCTGTAGCACTCAGAGATGAACTTGGGGTCCTCTAGCTCCAAAGCACCTGAGCAACCTGCTGTGTTCTAGAGGCCTCCGGAAATATAAACACACTGCTAGCACCCCTTTCCCACCAGGTGCTAAGTTCTCAACATGACCTCCAGATCCTTCAGCCTCTGGAAGGAAAGCAGAAAAGCCCATACTCACATTCTTAAGGAACTCCTCAGCCACAATGCGGGCGCGGGCATTGACTGACAGCTTCATCTCACTGATCTCCTTGTCAATCTCCTCCATGAAGTGGATCACAAAGTCCACCAACTTGTGTTTATACATTTGCTCTGTGAGGAAGTTGGTGATCAGAAAGCTGATGTCATACCCCTAGGAAAGAAGACAACAGGGAGGAGGAAGGGAAGGAACAGAAGAGAATTAGCATCCCAGGGGAACTGAGCTGGTCATGTCCTCCACTCATCCACATTTCTCGCTGGCTGCGATCTTCTCCTAAGCTACACACCCTTCCAGTCAGCAGCCCACCTGCTCTGGGGAAGGGTGTCTAGGTTGGATCCAAGCAACTCAACCCAGTTGAGAATTCTGTGTGTATCAGACATCTCTGGAAGACTATCTGTGGCACAAACAGCTCTGCATTCAGAATGAGTCAAGGCACTTGAAGTCTTGTTACAGAAGAATCTAATCAAACAACAGGGAACTTTTAGTCCAGAAAAGAGATGATGTGGAAGATGAGTGGGATTAAGGTATTTTTTCTGCTGGAGGGCTATGTGAGGATGAGGAATTTTATTTACTCCGGGTGGCCACAGAGATTAGATCTAGGACCTGGAGAGAAAGTTTGGCTCAGGATGAGGAAGAACTTGGCCAACATGCCTGATGTATCTGATGATGGCACATCCTGCTGTGTGGTAGTTGTGGGGATGCTTTAAGTTGACTTGGCAAGGAGTCTGTGGAGAAGGGTCAAGTACAAAGTCAGGCAACAACTGACCCAGTATTAACTGTGGCTTTAAGAAACTATGATTCACTTTAGGAGGCCAAGATGGGTGGATCACCTGAGGTCACGAGACAGCCTGACTAACATGGTGAAACCCCATCTCTACTAAAATTACAAAAATAACCGGGCATGGTAGCACATGGTAGCTACTCAGGAGGCTGAGGCAGGAGAATGGTTTGAACCTGGGAGGCGGAGGTTGCTGTGAGTCGAGATCACATCATTGTACTCTAGCCTGGGCAACAAGAGCAAAACTCCAGCAAAAAAAAAAAAAAAAAAAAAAAAATCACTGTGCTCTTTCTGCTGCTAGACTGTAGATTCTGGGAATAAGCAATGTATCATATTTTTTGCCTTTTCCTTTTTTTTTCTTGAGATGGAGTCTCACTCTGTCACCCAGGCTGCAGTGCGTGCCATGATCTCAGCTCACTGTAATCTCCGCCTCCTGGGTTGAAGCAATTCTCTGCCTCAGCCTCCTGAGTAGCTGGGATTACAGGTGCCCGCCATCACACCTGGCTTATTTTTGTATTTTTAGTAGAGAAGATGGGATGGCACCATCTTGGCCAGGCTGGTCTTGAACTCCTGACCTCATGATTCACCCTCCTCGGGCTCCCAAAGTGTTGGGATTATAGGCATGAGCCACCGTGCCAGGCCCTTTTTTGCCTTTTCTATGGCTGAGGTACACCCAACTTTTCCTAGGCTTCTGATCCTCTTGGTTCCCACTCCAGCTGAGATGAAGGCCAACTCTCAGTTCAGGCAGTGGTGCCAAACAGCTGGAAGAGCAGCAATCTAGGTTCTAGAAACAATCCCAGGCCATTCTGTAGCAGGATCCTGGGTATTGTAAATTCATGGGTTACAAGGTCTCACCTCCACAGGATTCCTTCGAAGGATGAAGTTTTCTGCTCGCATCATCATGAAGCGCATGAATTTGTGGCATAAAATCTTCTCGATCTCATCAGCCTGGGGAATGCAAGAGAGAAAGGTTTCTCTAAAGCCGACATCCAAGGCCAAAAACACCCTGTAGCCTGGTCTTCTGACTCTAATTTCTCCAAAGGTCCCAGGAGACAGTGAGGTTTGGTACTCAGAAGGATCACTGAAGTGAGGGACCTGCTGCAAACTGAAACAAGGGTCTATCTTGGGGCATCTCTTAATGAGGACCCATTCCAGAGAGGTAATTCTGGCAAAGTCTTTTATTGCTTCTTTCAGTCTACAGCTACACGCCAAGCTGCCCTTCCCATTCTCACTTCACTAGTGTTACATTTCCCAGGGTGTGCTGCAGCACCACCTGGGCTATCAGAGAGAACCTCAGGTGGTCTCTGCTTTAATAACACTGAACATCCAACAATCCCTGAAGTTTCTCCCTTCTGAACTCTCAACATTTCTCTTTTTTTTGAGATGGAGTCTCGCTCTGTCGCCCAGGCTGGAGTGCAGTGGCACAATCTCAGCTCACTGCAACCTCCACCTCCCAGGTCCAAGCGATTCTCATGCCTCAACCTCCCAAGTAGCTGGGATTACAGGCACGTGCCACTATGCCCGGCCCTGAACGCTCAACATTTCTAAAAAAGACTTCTGCAGGTGGTTGCTAGTTTGCCTTAACACCTCCCAACACTTGTTAATCTCCCATTCTAACAAAGAAAGCAGGCCCCAGGGTTAGAACTTTCTATAGAACACAAAATGTAGTCTGCATTTAATAATGCTGTTGTGTTTTTATCCTGTTGACAATTTAGAGTTGCCCTCTACTGGCTGGGCACACTGGTTCATGCCTGTAATCCCAGCACTTTGGGAGGCTGAAGCGGGAGGATCTCCTGAGGTCAGGAGATTGAGACTATCCTGATCAACATGGAGAAATTCCATCTCTACTAAAAATACAAAAATTAGCTGGACCTGTTAGTGGGCGCCTATAATCCCAGCTACTCAGGAGGCTGAGGCAGGAGAATTGCTTGAACCTGGGAGGCAGAAGTTGCAGTGAGCCGTGATCGTGCCACTGCACTCCAGCCTAGGCTACAAGAGTGAGAATCCATCTGAATCTGGCACACTGATCTCTCAGATGGGGACCCCTGGATTGAAAGAGAGCTCCTTATGTTGCTTCTCCTCCATGGTGAACTTACCTGTTTCACAGCAATGCTGACCCGGACAGAGTTGATGGAGCCCTCAATCAGAACCTTTCCCTTCTCATTCCTGCTGATGGTCACGGGTTGTAACAGGAGTTCTTTGCTACTCCTGAAAACACAATGTCACAGAGTACTCTGTACTATAGAGGGACAGAACAGTCGGAGTGACCCCACAGCAAGTCCTGGAATCACTATGACACCATATAGTCCAAGGAATACAAGACTCACAAGCAGGGGTGCTCCAAGATGGGGACCAGTGAGTGTGTTCTTCAGCAGAAAGAGCACAGGCTCTGAAGTCAGGGCGAAAAGGTTTTGAAATCCAGCCTCCTCTGTTACTTTCCTGGGAAAGTTACCCTGTTGGAATCTCAATTTTCTCATCTGTAAAATGACTCTGATTCCTATTTCATTGGCAAGGACTGAGAGATCAAAAAGGATCAAGTGTCTAATAGCGTGCCTGGCACATAGTAGGAGCTTTACAAAAGACAGCTGATTTTAGTAACTACAAGTTAAATATCCCCAATCTGCAAATCTGAAATCCAAAATCTGAAACTGGCTGGGCTCAGTAGCTCATCCCTAAAATCCCAGCACTTTGGGAGGCTGAGGCAGGTGGATCACTTGAGGTCAGGGGTTTCAGACCAGCCTGGCTAACATGGTGAAATTCCAACTCTACTAAAAATATAAAAATTAGCTGGGTGTGGTGGCACACCCCTATAACCCCAGCTACTCAGGAGGCTGAGGCACAAGAATTGCTTGAACTCAGGAGGTGGCAGCTGCAGTGAGCCAAGATCACACCACTTTACTCCAGCCTGGGTGACAGAATGAGACTTCATCTCAAAAAAAAAAAAAAAAATCTGAAAGTTTCTGAGTGCTGACAAGATGCTCAAAGGAGATGCTCACTGGAGCATTTTGGATTTGGGATTAGGAATGCTCTACTGGTTAAGTATCTGCAAATATTTCACAATCCAAAATACCTCTGGTCCCAAGCATTTTACATAAGGGATACTCAACCTGTACAGGCAAACCAATATACCATTTAGAAAGGCAGAGAGAATACCTGTCTTAGAAGTAGGGAAAGACTAAAATTGAACACAGTTTGGCTTCCTTTAATTATCAATCCAGAAATGATTCATTTTTTTTTTTTTTTTTGCCTCTGAGACCCCTATCAGCTCAGGTTCCAAGGTAATGTCTCCAAATACCTAGAGATCTGTAATAGTAATTAATTGTGGTGTGGTGTCTCTAAACTGGTATCATTTTCAAAGGCCCACTGGAAATCATGAACATTAAGCAAATATAACAGGGCACATCCTAACACCTTATCAGTTATTTTTAAAATTGAAAAGTATCTCAGTTATGTATGTACCAGATTGAATTTTATTTACTTATTTTTTGAGGTAAGGTCTCACCCAGGCTGGAGTGCACTGTCACAATGTTGGCTCACTGCAACCTCTGCCTCCCAGGCTCAAGAGATCCTCCCACCTCAGCCTCCCAAGAAGCTGGGACTACAGGCATGTGCCACCAAGCCTTACTATTTTTGTATATTTTTTTGGTAGAGATGGAGTCTTGCCATATTGCCCAGGCTGGTCTTGAACTCCTGGACTCAAGCGATCTGCCCACTTTAGCCTCCTAAAGTGCTCAGATTATAGGCATGAGCCACCGTGCCTGGCCTCTAGATTGAATTTTAAAGGGGAAAAAGATATTTATGAAATGGAAACTAGATAAGAGAAAATCATTCAAATATGGAGTATTTGGATTAGGGGGTCAGAGGGTCTAGGCTGGTAGGGAAAAAAAATCCGATCCTTATATTAGAAAAGTATGGAGATGGCATCTCAGATAAATAAATAATCTGACCATTCCTTAAACTACCAGTATTTTCAATAATGCCACAGGAGAGATTTTATCAACAGCCCCACTCTGAGAAGTCATACCTTGAGTCAAGCAATCTTGTCTTCTCCCCTGGGTTGTGTCCTGCCAACCCACTGACCCTATTTTCTTTTTCTTTTTTTGAGACAGAGTTTTGCTCTCACTGCCCAGGCTGGAGTGCAATGGCACGATCTTGGCTCACTGCAACCTCTGCCTCCCAGGTTCAAGCAATTCTCCTGCCTCAGCCTCCCGAGTAGTTGGGATTACAGGCATGCACTACCATGCCCAGCTAATTTTGTATTTTTAGTAGAGATGGGGTTTCTCCATGTTGGTCAGGCTGGTCTCGAACTCCCGACCTCAGGAGATCCGCCCGCCTCGGCCTCCCAAAGTGCTGGGATTACAGGCATGAGCCACCACGCCCGGCTGACCCTATTTTCCTAACTCCAAATCAGGAATCACCATTCAGCTAGCACCAAGACAAAATGTCAACTGCAGCTGTCCGGACAACTCCAGGACATAAATTCATGGCATCCTCTAGACAGCAGCCATCTAGGTGCTACACCCCTCATCCCCACCTTGACTTGTCCTTCCCTACCTGACTTCCACTTCCGGCTTGTTGTGTCGTTCCACAACCTGGGAGGAGAAGTTCTCCAGGCAGAGGGCAGCCTGCAGCGTGGCCCGCACGGCACTCAGATAGGGACGGAGAGTGGCAGTCTATAGGAAATAACACAAAGGGCAGAGAAGATCAAACTCCGTCACACCAAACCCACTGATCCCCTATTCCAGCTCCCACAAAGCCAAGTAGCACTGAGGGTGTGGAGCTCTTAAGACACCACAGTGAACCGAACAGACTAGGCCTTCGAGATGCCTTCCAAGGTTTAAAGTGGTGGTTTTAAACAGGGGACTATTTTGCCTGCCAGGGTACATTTGGCAATGATGAGACATTTTCTTTCTTTTTAAACCTGGGGTCAGACCAGAGGAATGCTGAGATATATTCAACTATCATGACTTGGCGGGGAGAGGTACTGCAGGCATTGAGTAGACAGATATCCACTAAACATCTGACAATGCATTACCAAGAATTATCCAGCCTCAAGTAACAATAGTGCTGAGGCTGAGAAAGTGATCTAGAGACATACCAGTGAATAAATGTCTTCAATCTGTATATTAGGCCAACAAATATATAGGTCTACTGTTTGCCGGGCACTGAGCTAACTGGGAATTCAAAGATGATCAACACTATCTCTACATAGACAGGTGTCAACTGGATAGCAGATATACAGAAAATAATATGATATAAAGGAAGATGAAATGTGAAATATTTAGACCTACAAGTAATCCGTATTTGCAGACGAAACTGGTTTTGATTTGAAGATGAAATGGGATTAGGAGGATTTTATAATGAGACAAAGCAGAATAAGGACATTTTTAGCAGAGGGATTAGCTTCTAGCTGCACTGGTCAGTCCTTAAACCAACCAAGTTCTTTGCCACCTCAGGGCTTTACACATGCTCGACCATCTATTTGTAGGCTCTTCTTCTCTTTCTTTGCCTAAGTCATCCTTCAGATCTCAGCTTAAGGGGCCTTTCTTGACTTCACCCTACAAAGCATTTATTACAATTTATAATAAAACATCTTTTATTGATTTTTTTAATTGTCTTTTTTTAATTTTTTTAATATATTTTTATTTTTTTTGAGACGGAGTCATGCTTCTGTCGCACAGGCTGAAGTGCAGTGGCGCAATCTTGGGTCACTGCAATTTCCACCTTCCATGGGTTGAAGTGATTCTCCTGCCTTGGCCTCCCGAGTAGGTGGGATTACAGGTGCACACCACCACGCCCAGCTAATTTTTGTATTTTTAGTAGAGGTGGGGTTACACCACCTTGGTCAGACTGGTCTCGAACTCCTGACCTCAGGCAATCCGCCAGCCTCGGCCTCCCAAAGTGCTGGGATTACAGGCATGATCCACTACTCCCGGCCTTTATTTATTTATTTATTTATTTAAGACAGTCTAACTCTGTTGCCCAGGCTGGAGTGCAGTGGTGCAATCTTGGCTCACTGCAACCTCCACCTCCCGGGTTCAAGTGATTCACTTGCCTCAGCCACTAGAATAGCTGAGAATACAGGGGTGCACGACCATGCCTGGCTAATTTTTTATTTTAGTAGAGATGGGGTTTCACCATGTTGGCCAGGCTGGTCTCAAACTCCTGACTTCAAGTGATTGGCCCATCTTGGCCTCCCAAAGTGCTGGGATTACAGGTGTTAGCCATCGCACCTGGCCTCCTTCGTGCCTTTGTAAAGTGATTTCTCCTTTACTAGACCATAAACTTCAAGGTCAACAAACGTCTATTTTATTCACAGCTATATAGTCTGCACCCTAGCTCAATACCTAACATATACCTACAGTGTCTACTCATTTCCCGTAGAATAAATGAGTGAAAGAAATAATTAAGGTTAGTGACAAAAAAGGACATCAAGAGTTCCAGAGTCATAATGAGTACAATGTTTCTATATATGAGAAGCATTTTAGATTCACGAAATGAGGCTGCAGTGGTAGGCTGGGGTGAGATCATGGAGAATCTTGAATGCTGGGCTACCAAGTTTAGCTTTTCTCTTAAGGGGGTAAGGAACTACTGGGGCTTTCTGAGGAGGAAGTGCATGACTACAGCTGCATGGTGGCTCTCTGGAGAGGGAAGTGAGACATACAGCAGACACTATAACAAGCAAAGAGTGTCATAAGCGTTGGACTGACATTAGATGTAGAAGATAATGGAATTAATTGAAAAACAACTTCCAACAAACTCTGGTCCGGCCATTCAATTAAATACTACTTAGCAATTCAAAAGCGTAACTACTGATACACACAACATGGATGACTCGCAAATGTATTATGGTAAGAAGCCACACTTAAAAGCCTACATACTAAAGAATCCATTTATATGACAATCTGAAGAAGGCAAAACTATAGGGGGGAAAAATCAGTGGTTGTCAGGGGTGGGAAGAAGGAGAGGACTGATTACAAAAGGGATTGAGGGAACTTTTTGGGGTGATGGAAATGTTCTATATTTTGGTTGTAGTGGTTACACAGCGTGGCTGTTTTTTTTTTTGTTTTTTTGTTTTTTTTTAAGACACGGGGTCTTGCTATATTGCTCAGGATGAAGTGCAGTAGCTATTCACAGGAGTGATCACAGTGTACTACAGCCTCAAACTTCTAGGCTCAAACGATCCTCCTGCCTCAGCCTCCTAATGGCTGGTACTACAGGCACATGCCACCATATCCAGCAAGATTTTGTCAACACTTACAGACAGTAAACCTAAAAAGGGTGACTGGCTCCATGACGCCTGTCCCTTAATGAATAAAACAGATGTAGTTTCATGGAACACCTCAATAAACTTGAATTTTTAAAAATCAAGAGGTCTGTGCTCCATTAGAAAAAAAAAAATCCAGATTTCTAGCTGAGATATGAGGTCACAAAGTTTGCCAGGATAGGGAACCCAAGAGGAAGAGCAAGTTTAGAATGGAAAATGAGTTTTGAACTAGAGGTCTAATTTCAAGATCGCTTCAAAATATCCAAACAAACCTTGAAAGAGAGTTCGGAAGCCAGATTTGGAGTCACCAGAATGCAGAGGTCTTCGAAGCCAGGAGACCAGATCAGTATCACCAGGGAGGGTGTGGCGAAGAGGGAGGTGGTGATCCAAAGTCACAAATCCCAGGAATGCCCACATGTATGAAAAGGGAGGACTTCCAGGAAGGGAGGAATGAACAGTATGACAGCTAGCATACACTAAGGCTGACACAGTTCGGTTCTGATTAGGAAGGGCCTGAGTGGAAGCAACACGAGAGATCCTCCAGTAGGGTGGAAGCAGGGCTGGAGGTGCCAACAGTGGTTATCCCACTCTTGGTACCTCCAGAAGAAGTGTGGCTGCCTGCCTTGAGCAACTGTAGGGTCAGGAAGGCAGAAGAGGACAAAGGGCGTGTTTAGTGAAGCTCCACTGTGGATAAGCAGGTGGCCTTGCTACATGCCTCAGCAGCCTTACGACGGGCTAAGAGGCCGACTACCGTACTCTCAAGACGCTTCAACAAGCCCTAGGAGGCCCCACTTCCTGCTTCCTCCAGGACTCAGGAAAAGCCCCTACCTGCTTCGAAGGCTGATCGTGAAGTAGCAAGGCCCGCTTCATATCAGGAGTACCCCCACTCACCCCTTCCTCACCTCAGGCCCCCGCCTCGCCCTCTTTCTCCCACCCTCATCGTGTCCCCACACCCCCCGCCGGCATCCATCGGCCCTGGGCCCCCACAGCAAAGCCACATCTCCCACCGACCCACAGCCCTCAGGCTGAACAGAGTGGGGTCCCTAACCGGGGGCCCGGCTCTCTCACCATCGCGGGCGCAGGATGGGCCGGAAAGCGGAAGTGCGGAAGTGGCCAGCCCCGTGATGCCTGCCCTTTCGCGAGAAGCGCAGCGGAGGTCTCCGCCCGGACTTCCGGACGGTACCATCCATGCTCTGAGCGGGTTAGGGAGCGCCTAGAACGCTTGGGCCTCCCGGAAGTTTTCCAGCTAGGACTCTCTCGGTATTTTTAAACTCTTGCACTCGGATCACTACTCAAGATTCTCCAGGTATGCGTGCAACTCTCGCTTGTGCCTTCGGCCTTCTTGTCGCCTTTGCCACAGCCTCCCCCTAGACATGCAATGGTACAGCCCAGCCTCAGGTTGGGCACCAAATTAGGACAAGCTGAAGTGGAGGGGCCCTTCGTTTCTTCCGGTTCTGTGCCCCCATCCTTTCTCTCGCCCCTCCTACCCGCTGCTCCTGGGGCTCGGCGGGGCTAACTGCAGCGCCGAGATCTCAGCCTCCAAGCCCCGCCCCCCGCCCCGGGCTGTTCCCTGGGGCTCGCCTGAGGCCCACCACCCGCACCCCACCCCTAGTGGGCTTGCTCGAGGCCCACCTTCTCCCCATTTCCCGCAAATCCCAGTAGGCTTGCCGTCGCTGACTCCCCGCCCCCTCGTCAACTGCAAGGGGCCCGCCCATAGCCAGTTCCGGGGCGGTTGCTCCCACCGACCGGAACTCCCCGCCCCCTCCCGCGGCCCGGGGGCCGTTGGAGTTTTAGGAGGCAGCAGTGAGGAGGTAGAGGGGGCGGGGGTCGCGCTAGGGTGTCCCTGGAGAACAGGGACTCTGAAGGCGGGACATTGGGGCGACCCCCGGGCGGGGCCAGCCATTAAATAGTCCCACTTCTTCTGTGCCAGGCACTGAACTGGGCTCTTGACTGGCATCATCTCTTAATCCTCAGACCATCCCAGGGAGGTAGGTACTGTTGTTATCCCCATTTTTCAGATTCAGACTTTTAATGGGGAAACAGACCAAGACTTCTTTTGTTCCCATTTTACAGATGTAAAAACTGAGACTCAAAAAGATCAAATAGGCCGGGCACGGTGGCTCACTGCTGTAATCCCAGCACTTTGGGAGGCCGAGGCGGGCGGATCACCTGAGGTTGGGAGCTCGAGACCATCCAGGCCAACATGGAGAAACCCCGTCTCTACTGAAAATACAAAATTAGCCGGGTGTGGTGGTGCATGCCTGTAATTCCAGCTACTCGGGAGGCTGAGGCAGGAGAATCGCTTGAACCCGGGAGGTGGAGGTTGCGGTAACCCGAGATCATGCCATTGCATTGCAGCCTGGGCAACAAGAGCGAAACTCCGTCTCAAAAAAAAAAAAAAAAAAAAAAAAATCAAATAACATGTTCAGGGGCACATAA
This sequence comes from Cheracebus regulus, assembly GCA_963574635.1. NCBI lineage: Eukaryota > Metazoa > Chordata > Mammalia > Primates > Pitheciidae > Cheracebus > Cheracebus regulus. The sequence continues at coordinate 24,436 of CAUYQU010035593.1, forward strand.
GTAGAGAATGGTAAAGCCTGGGCTTGAACCCAGGTCTGTCTGGCTTACCAGTCCATGTTCTAAACCACTGTTAGTGACTAGAGAAATGGGAAAGGTGGAGTGTGGTAAGACAAGAATAGGCTAAGAGTCCCAGAGAACATGGTAAGAATGGGGTGCTTGAAACTCAGTCTTAGCAGAACCCAAGAGAAATAGAAGGGAAGGAAAGAGCATCAGAAAGGCAAGGCATGGCAGTATACCATGGCGATTAGGGGTGCAGACTCAAGACTAGCAGAGTTCAGATTGCATCTTGGAAGCATAGGCACATGCCCACCCTTACAGAGTCTCAGTTTCTTTCCCTGTAGAAATAAGATCACAGTGTTCCCTGTTCATGGTGCTGAGCGAGAAGTTCAGTGAGATAGGCTGATAAGGTGCTCTGCACCTAGCTTGGCACGAATTAAGTGCCCTATCAGTAGGAACTGTGCCATCAATCTTGTCAGGAAGGGACTGAACTCTGGCTTCCTTGAGGCTGTCCCTGGAGGTAAGAAGCCCTTGTTTTCAAACTACTTTGTCCCCCATCGATGGCTCTGTCCTCTCCAGCTCCGCAGGATCCCCATATCCTGGGCCATGAGTGAGTTGAAAGACTGCCCCTTGCAGTTCCACGATTTCAAGTCTGTAGATCACCTGAAGGTCTGTCCCCGCTACACGGCAGTGCTGGCGCGCTCCGAGGACGATGGCA
>CAUYQU010035594.1:0-11154 GCA_963574635.1 Cheracebus regulus
TAGCAAAACAGAGAACAGACACAATGTCTTCTCAGACCACATAGGCATCACATCATTGTCTAGTAAAGTTATTTTCATATATCCTTTGATTGCAGTTCCGGCTTTCCCATAGCTCGACTGCCTCCAACGGGAAACTGTGTCTGGGCTCAAGCTCACCATATGGCGAGACCCAATTCTGAGGGGTCTCACTTGGGAACGAACCCCATAGTGTGGTGGTAACGAGTTCTCTCAGCATTTGCTTGTCTGAAAAGAATCTTATTTCTCCTTCACTTATGAAACTTAATTTGGTCAGATATGAAATTCTGGGTTGGAATTTCTTTTCTTTAAGAATGTTGAATATTAGCCCCCAGTCTCTTCTGGCCGGTAGGGTTTCTGCTATAAGAGGTCCATTTTTAGTCTGATGGGATTCCCTTTGTAGGTAACCTGATCTTTCTCTCTAGCTGCCTTTAACATTTTTTCTTTCATTTCAACCTTGGGGAATCTGATGATTATGTGTCTTGGGGATAAACTTGTGAAGTATCTTACTGGGGTTCTCTCCATTTCCCAACTTTGAATGTTGGTGAAGTTCTCAAAGATGATAATTCTGAAATATGTTTTCCAAGTTGGCTCCAATCTTTCCATCTCTTTCAGGGACACCAATGAGTTGTAGGTTTGGTCTCTTTACATAATCCCATATTTCTCAGAGGTTTTGTTAGTTATTTTTTCTTTATTCTTGTCCTACTATTCTATATCAGAAAGCCAGTCTTCAAGCTCTGAGATTCTTTGCTACACTTGATCTATTCTGCTGTTAATTCTTGTGATTGCATTATGAAATTCTTGTAGTGTTTTTCAGCTCTATAATGTCAGTTACATTCTTTTCTGTACTGACTATTTTGTTTTATCATGATTTTTTAGCTTCTTTGAATTGGGTTTCAACATGTTCCTGTAGCTCAATGATTTTTTCATGACTTTGAGGGTTTGATTGTGGTATAAGGTGGATTCAACCAACTGGCTTCATTTTTAAAAGATTTATAGGTGGCCATTGCTCAGGGCCCAACTTCTAAACTGTGTGCTCTAACTCAGGGGGACTTGTACTGGGCCCCAACTTCATTCTCTTGCTCCTTGAGGTTAGCAATCTACTGTACCAGAGGGGTTGATGTCCCCCCAACCACTGTTCACTACACTTCAATGGGTAGTATCAACCAAAGCATTTCATAGTTTAGTGATAGCAGGATCTGTCCTTGTAGTGGCAGCTGTGGCAGAGTGCTAGCAGGTGCTGGGGTGCCTGCCTCCCTGTGGGTGTTCACCACAGTGGCATAGGCAGTGAGTTCCTGATAGCAGGGGCCCCTTCTAGTGACTGTGTGTGGTTGTGCTGGAGGTGGTGTTGGCTCAGGGGTAGGGTGCTGGCAGCTACAGGTCTGGATGCCATCTTAGTGTCCCACAAGCAGGAGTGGTTGCTCAGGGTGGGGGAAGATATGTTGCTCTTTGTTAGTGTTAGTGCAAGGGTAGGGTGCTGGTGGAGGTGGAGCTGGCTGGCTCTTTGTCTGCCAAAGCTCCTGCTGCAATGGTGATTAACTGGGGCAGGGAGGGGCAGTCTGCACTCTTGTTCACTAAGGGGGAAGGAAAGCAAAACCCACCTGTGCAGACATGCACTAGCAGCATGACGTTGGGGGTTGCCATGGGCCTGAGGGAAGCTGGAGTATAGGGAGAGAGTGTGTGGTCTGGTGTGTGGTCATAGGGGCTGCCCTACTGGTGCTCTCCACTGATCAGGCAGTCTGCCAGTACAGAAGCTATGGTGCAGGCCCCTGGGGCACCTGACACTGCCCTGCAAGCATGTGTGGGCAGACTGAGGCCCTGGGAGAGGCCAGCAGACCAAGGGGTACTCAGGTCAGACCAGCCCCATCTGGTGGGCAAGACCACCCTACAGAGTTCAGGTCTAACAGTTCCCCTAGGGTACTAAAGTCTTCTATGGGAGCAAGTTGAGCCTAGGGCAATAGCTGTCCCTGGACATGTTCTGCTACAGACTCTTCCACACCAAGCCTTCTAGGCTCCACATCAGCTGGCCTGCTGTCCCTATCACTTTTCTAAGTAGCTCTCTCTGCCACCACAAGTGTTTGTGGTGGTTGAGAGGTCTCTTTCTGCCAGGATTCTAGAGGTCTGTGTTGAGAGTGGTTTGCTTCTTGCCAGTTTAACTCACCCATTCCCCTGGAGCCATTTGGGGCCTAGAATGAGTCCTGATATGCAGCAGCCCTGTGCAAGGTTCTTAGCTTTCTCCCCCTTCAGCACAGTTTTCATATCTTCCTCCATTTACTCTCGGTCCCTTCCCTCTGAAAATCAGGAGCATGCCAGTCATCTTAGTTCCTTGGTGAGAGCTGTTCCACCTGGCTACATTTAGTAGTCATATTGTCCCCACCCCCACCACCACATTTTGTTTTTGACACTCAAGGTTGGGGAAGGAACCTTTATAACTAACATAGATTCTCATTTATCTGCTAGTTCAACTTGTTGCATATGAGCATTCTACTTTCCCATGGACTTTCCTTCTTGTTCACTCCTGGGTCAAGTGTGTGTTTTGTTCCATGATAAAAAGTGTCAGCTTCTTCTTGGGAACACCCACGTCATCAAATTGGGTTTTAATTTGTCCTAATGAGTTTCAGTTTTCCTGTCCTCCCCGTTTTGAATGCATCTTATTTTCCTATTGACTGCTCTCAAATTCCAACATCAAATATGAAGACAGTAGCTTTACAGAGACTGTTTGACCAGGTTCACAATCACATAAGGTCAAATGCTACCTTGTGATTATTTCTATTGATGAGACCCTGATTGATGTAGAGCCTTTTGTACACTATGACCTGCCATTTGTACTTCTAAGAGCCTCTCATTTTTCCCTATTATACTTATATCCTTTCTATTTTTTATGTGTAAAAATGGACATGCCCTTACTTCTCCTCTGAAGAGCCCAGTCAGTCACAGAGACAATTCCATGGCACTGTTTGCCCTTGATCTTCTGGAAGACTAAGCAAAGAGAGTTAGTGAAACAAGTTATATTGCCTTCAGTTGGCAAAAAGTGATGATGGCTCCATGCCTTAAAAGAAATGTTATCATCATAAAAAACACATGCTTTGGGTGAGTTTATTATTCAGTTTCCATGAGGGAGTTTCTTTATCTAGAAAGGATGCTTCAGTATCATTTGGGCTTTCAAGATTGTTGGGTTCATTCATCAAAATATTCTTATTCCCTGTCTCAGTGTCCCATTTTCTTTCTGTCCTGACTATAAAAGACTTGAAAACTACATATTTTGTTTTCTTTGCAGTTCTGTCACCCAGGTAACCAGATCCTAGGCTTGATTTTCAGCATAGTCTACTGAAGATAAAGAAGATTAGGGATTCCTTTAAAGTTACCACTCCAGTAATTTGACTTTTAAACCATGCCCTCTCTGGGGAGAGGGTGGTAGTGATTGCACTGCAACTGTTGTCTAGGGCTGTTTTAAGATGCCATTCTAATGCACATTTTTATATTAACCTATTTTCCATATTGATTAAGTGAAACAGTCCCTGATTTCCCAATGCCTTGTTTCTACATGCACTTCATTCATATTAATCACAGGCGAATGCTAAAATACCATCCCAATTACTACCAATAGTGTCGCTGTTGGTTTCCAACAAATGAGCAGTTCAACCCCCAGATTCCCATCCTGAATATCGCTTTCTTGAACCACCTGCTGTACCAATTGTTTTAGTTCTGGTTTTGTAAAAAGCTGAGTCTAAGGAAAGATAAAAGTGCAGATATTTTTGTGTTATTCAAGCCTCTGTGAAAAGAGTGATAAAAAAGAGAAGCAAAGCAAGGGAAATTAATATAGAGAGCAATATAATTTGATGTACCATTGCATTGGCTACGACTTTATGATCAGCTTTGAAAGGGACACATCAGGTCTCTCAGCAAGGCTGCCTGCTGGACATGTGCTACAAATACAAACTACATCTTGAGTTGAATACAAAGGTCTCCTTTAAGGTAGTAGATGGAAGGCAGAAAGAAGGGGGTTCATCTGCTTAGCTTCATATCGTCTTTTATTTCCCATTGGCAAAAAAACAAAAAGAAAACACACACACAAATCTTCACTCCACAGGTGAGAACTATTCCAAACTTTTTGGCTCTCTCTCCTGGCTCCTTGGCTGATGCCTTGGAAGCCAGATCCTACTACTGCAGCATACAATTTCATCCAGATCCAGAAGAGAAGATGGAAACAGCATCAACTGCTGTATGTGTAGAGTTGAACAAAGTTTTCACCTTGGACTATAGTTAGCTCAGAGAGCTTGGCATTGGTAATAGTGACAGTGGAATCGTGGTTTGGAGGCAAGTGGCAGGTTCTGATGGAAGAAAGCAGGTGATGAAATCTCAAAAGGGTCATTTATATCTAATACCATAACACTAAGATGGTTCACTGGTCAGCTCATTTTTTCATCCTGTGCAACCATTTGGTCAGCTCATTTTTTCATCTTCAGCAAGCATTATTTCAAACCTTATCTGATCAAATCAACCTAAAAACCATTTTACTTCCCACACTTATCAGAAAACCTTGGCTCTTCTTTTATGGAGAAGATAAGAGTAATGAAAAAGATGCTTTGTTATGTTCTAAGCATTAAAGATGCAAGCTCACCTTTATCTGTATCTTTTATATGCTTGTTTCTACTTATTTACAATAGAAAAGCTATCTTTTATTAAAACCAGTTCTTCAGTTTGTGTATTATATCCCCTTCCTCTTATCGTCTCAGGAGCCTGAAACCACCGACTGACTTTTCCTTTCCTTTCTCTTATATCAAACTCGTACATTCCCTCTCAGCCAGTCACACAGTAGGCTGTATTTATAGATGCATGTGCATTTATAGGGTAAAGGTGATTGTATATAGAAATATCCCTAAAGTTTATGTAATTTTATTTATAAAAGTGGTTTATACCCATCGTTACAAGACAAATACTGTGTATAGAAAAGTTCACAGTCTTTATCTTCCTACCTCTTTACTAGCTCTCCTCAAGAATAATATCTAATAATTTGATATGTTCATACTAAGCTATACAAATATATCCTGGGGGAGAGAGTGGTTTCTTTTACTAAATATTCTCTGAATTTCCCAGCCCCCTTCCCTTGTGGATGTATTGAGTTCACGTGATGAGTGCTGACCAGTGAAATATGAGTGGAAGATGTGTGTTAATTTGGAGTTGACACCAACTTTAACCTTAGAGATTGTGGCAACCTTAGAGGTTCCAGGCTCAAGGTAGCATAACCACAAAATAGAAGAGGCCCTCTGACAGTCATGGGCTTTGTAAAAGAAACATGTAAACCTTTACTATGTGAATCTTCTAAATTTTTAGGATTTTTCTATTGAAGTTACTTGCATTATACATATATATTTCAATTAAAAGATGGGAACACACTAGACATATTCTGCAAACTTCTTTTTTTTTCCCTTAACAGTATTACTAGGATTTATCTATTCTTTTTGAAATATGAATCATATTCTACAGTATGACTATATCATAACTTATTTCACCATTTTCCTATGGTTAGATTTTCAGATTGCTCACAACTTTTGCTTTGGTATGATTTTTGCCTCTACAAACTATTGCCATAAATACCTTCACACAGATAACTCTACATACTGACACTTTCATTTTTGCTGTACAATTTTTCCAAATTGAGATGCATAGGTCAAAGGATTTATCTGTATTTATTTAAGTAGAAATTTTCAGACTACTTTACAGAACTATTTTAAGCCTTTCATACATACATTAGAAATAAGAGTGCCTGTTTTTCTTTCATTAGACCGTGGATGACATAGGTAGCTCATGTGATTAATTTCTCATGTTCATTCATGCATCACTTGAGGAAGATATGTTCTGAGAAATGCCTCATTAGGTGATTTCTTTGTTGTGCAAACATCAGTGTATTTACACAAACCTAGACTGTATAGCCTGTACACACCTAGTGTAGGCCTATTACTCTTTAGGCTACAAACCTGTATGACATGTTACTGTACTAAAATACTGTAGGCAATTGTAACAAAATAGTATTTGTGTATCCAAACATACCTAACCATAGAAAAGATACAGTAAAAATATGGAATTACAATTTTATGAGGACTACTGTCATATATGTGGTCTATTATTATGGCAATATTACAATGCCTGAGTGTATGAGATTTTGCATAATCATGCCAAAATCTTATGTGTATCTTATACATATACAAGCAGTGTGTGGGTGTGTATTCTTTACTCTCCTACGATTTTCTGTACTTTCGTGTTTTTCACTTAATGGAGTGTCTTGGAGATTATATCAGAAAATAAAGTAGCTTTTTATTTCTTCTTACAGTTATATAGTGTTCTACTGTATGACTGTACTATAATTTGCCATATTTAATTAGTATTCCTATGGATGAACATTTAGGTTGTTTTTCATCTTTTGCTTGTTAAAAAGTGTTGCAAGTAATAATCTTATTTGTGTCATTACATATATGCAAGAGTATAAAATAAATTTTTTAAAGTGACTTTCTGGCTTAAAGGGTCTGTGTATTTGTCATTTTAATAGATGTTACCAGACCGTCTTCTGCAGAGGTTACTGTTATTTTTACCATCAATATGAGAGTTTCCTCAAACACTCTCCCCAAAGTTTGCTATCAAACATTTTGATCTTTTAAAAGTTTGTTATTCAAACTTGACTGATAAAAGTGATAATACATATCTTTCATTATACATGAGATTGCTTGCTCTACAAAGTCATTTTATTTTCTGTTAATCATATCTACCTTTTTTGATTTGATTTTTGCCTTTTAGCATTGGATTGTTGGTCTTTTTTCAATCGATGCTGACAGACTGAATATGCAAATGAAAGATGGCCAGATTATTTGTAATAGTAAGATGTTTACCCACTACCTGTAGCAACCAGCCCAAGAAGCCAGCACCCTATCTATATTAACTAGTATAGGAAGTCAAACTATTCTTTGTAGCAACTAGTAGAGAAAAACAAATAATAAACAAATAATAATCCCTATAATTACCCCAAATATCCAAAGATTTGATTAGTAATTATCAGTGTCCTTAATTTTTGTTCTTAGTTCCAACCTAGGATAATCTTGAGAAAGCCAGAAATATACTTCTACCCAATTATATAGATGCCCCACTTTCAGTTAACTGTCTGCTGCTTCCCCATGCTAACAACCCCCAGTGGGGCACATCTGAAACCTTCCTTTTTATTTCTATAAAGCTTTTGCCTCTGCCTGAGGTCTGCCAAATGCAAATGATGGTGGGTACTCCTTTGCTCTGTCAAGCTCTGAATAAATAACCTTCATCTTTTGCTTGTTCTTATTTGTGTGGTCTTACAATATTTTGCAGCTTTTTTTTTTTTTTTGAGACGGGATCTCACTCTGTTGCCCAGGTTGAAGTGCTGTGGCATGTTCATAGCTCACTGCTTGAACTCCTGTGATCAAGTGATCTTCCCACCTAAGCTTCCCAAATAGCTGGAACTATAGGCATGCACTATTACATGTGGCTAATTAAACAAAATTTATTTTGTAGAGATAGGGTTTCTCATGTTGCCCAGGCTGATCTCAAACTTCTGGACTCAATGATCTTCCTACTTCCATTTCCCAAAGTTCTGGGATTACAGATTTGAGCTTCCATGCCCTATCTGCAGTTCTTTTTTTTTTTTTTTTTTTTTTTTTTTTTTAGACGGAATCTTGCCCTGTCGCCAGGCTGGAGTACAGTGGCACAATCTCAGTTCACCGCAACCTCCACCTCCTGGCTTGAACTGATTCTCCTGCCTCAGCTTCCTGAGTAGCTGGGACTCCAGATGCACGCCACCATGCCTAGCTAATTTCTTCTGTTTTTAGTAGAGACAGGGCTTCACCATGTGGGCCAGGATGGTCTCAATCTCTTGACCTCGTGATCTGCCTGACTCAGCCTCCAAAAGTGCTGGGATTACAGGTGTGAGCCACTGTGCCCGGCCATACAACTCTTTTTATATTAGTCCTTATCTGTGAAGTACAAACATATTTTTTGACCTTGTTAGATAGTTTTGAAATATAAATTTTAGTGTTAAAAACACATACAGCAAAGTGTACAAATCCTGAATGTACCTCTCAATGACTTTTCACAGTGTAAACATTCACATGTAACCCGATCAAGAAACAAGAGTATTACCAAAACACCAGAGGCCCCTTTGTGGCCCCTTCCAGTCACTATCTTTCCCCATAGATGTCACCTCCCTTCCTTCAAGTTTAACTACCTATCTTCACCTCTAAAATTATTACTATTATTTTGCTCTTGAGCTTTACAGCAACAGAATCACAGGGTATATACTCTGTTGTTTCTGGCTTTCTTTGTCCAAATTTGTTTGGATGAGATTCATTCATGTTGTATGCAAGTGAAATTAATTTATTCCCATTGCAATATTATCCCATATGAATACCCCACCATGTTTTGAGCATAGTTGCTTGATATATCTTAACTGAATTATCTATATTAGCAGTGCTGAGTGGTCACAAGGATGATTAAGACATCATTCAGTGAATCCCTTTCTCATACTTAAACATACCCCAAAACATCACGATGATATTCATCACTTTATTATTTATCTTGATTAATATGGATTCTGAAACCTATGTGAACTGTAAAGCAAACTTTCCTGAACCTGAAGGACATAGATGGAGAGGATGATATGGGTGGTTTGAATTTCTGGAGTGAGGGATTGCTGATGTCTTAGTCTGTTCTGTCTTGCTGTAAAGGAGTATCTGAGGGTGGGTCATTTATAAAGAAAAGAGGTTTATTTAGCTCATGCTGTTGCTGCTTTAGGCTGTATAAGGAACATGATGCCAGCATCTGCTCCATTTCTGGTAAGGGCTTCAGAGTGCTTCCAAATCATGGCAGAAAGTGAAGAGGGGAGCCAGGATGTGCAGAGATCATATAGTGAAGAAGCAAGAGAGAGGGAGAGGTGGGGAAGAGCCAAGACCTTTTTTAAAAACCAGTTCTCATGGACTAATAGAGCAAAAACTCACTCACTCCCCCACTTTAGGGATAGCATTAATCTGTTTATGAAGGAGCCATCTCCAAGACCCAAGCACCTCTCACTGGGCCCTACCTGTAACATTGGGGATCAAATTTCAACATGTTTGGAGGGGTTAAACATCCAAACTATAGCAGCTGGAGGGAGTGTTTTTCCAAAGACTAATTGAGAATCAGCATGTGAAAATACCTTGAAAACCAACCCTGAGGCCATTTTATAATGTACGACAAAGATTGTCAAACCCTGGTGTGGTGTGATCTTTGAGTATAGTGCTATTGTTATGAGGGACAAATAAGTGGGATGATAACTCCTTTTTTCTTTTGAGACGGGATCTTACTCTGTCACCCAAGCTAGAGTGCTGTGACAGCTCACTGCATTCTCCACCTTCGGAGCTAAGGTGATCCTCTGGTCTCAGCCTCCTGAGTAGGTAGAACTGCAGACATGTGCCATCATTCCTGGCTTTTTTTTTTTTTTTTTTTTTTGATTTTGTGTAGAGAAGAGGTCTCCCTATGTTGCCCAGACTGGTCTTGAATTCCCAAAGTGTAACCTGGGGACGGGATGCAGGAGCTCAGCTCCATCCCGGTAGATCGCCAAAGATGTAACTGGGTGACAGGAGCAGAGCTGTGGGGGTGTCCCAAAGATGATCCCAGTTTCCTCGATCCTACGTGCCCAGGTGCTTGGCCTCTCTTTGCCCCAAGAATAGGGAAGCAGCCCTGGAGGCGCAGTGAGGTTACCTTTCAAATAAATGTCACGGACCCAAAGAGTTTAGCAGAGAGCGATTTATTAGGCAGAGAGTAAGAGAGAAGAAGAGAGAGCTCCCACTTTGCCACGGGAGGGGAATACGGAGGGGATATCAGCACAGGTAAAGCAGCAGTGGAGTTTTAACCGTGAAGTTAGTCCCGCCTCATTCATGTTTCTGTCCCATGAGAGGAGTTCTTTCAAATTTCCTCTGGAGTGCTTGATCTTCGACTCTGATCCCGGATTGGTTGCTCTGGCCCACAACAGAAACCGCCTCTTTCTGTTCAATCATGTTGCTCCACTTCTTTCATCAGACTCATCATGAAAATACACAGTTTTCTCTGGATCTTTGGGTCTTCATTTCTAAAGGCTCCTGTGTCCCATAAGACTTTGGAGAAATGAATTTGCTGTGCTTTCCTCTTGTTAGTCTGTTGTTTGGTATAGGCATGTTGGCATGACCTTTGTGAGAGGTGAGGGAAAGATTACTTTTTCTCCCCTATGCAACCCCTAGCCCCTAGACAAGATGGTTAGGACACAAAATACTGTATTTTGCTTCCCTTGTTCAACATTTTAGAATATTTATTTGATATGAGATATAGAGCAGTAATTTACAAACTTTAGCATAGATCCAAATCATTTGGAGGGCTTGTTAAAAAACAAATCACTGGGCCCCACAAGGATTTGCATTTCTAACTAGTCCCAGTGTAATGCTGATAGCTATTCCCAGGACTCACTTAGAGAACTGGCCTGGACAAGAAAAAGAATAATGTGAGTGAAGCAAAGCAATGATAATAGGTTTAGGTAACTTAATTCTGAATTTGTCTCCGTGTTTAGGGAGGGATTCATGAGTTTTCTTTTTCCCCAGGTGCCATTTTCTGGAAAGTAATAATTTTATGCATTCTTTAAGGAAACTTAAGAAGCTCTGGTAAATTATTTGCAGAAAAAATAGCTTGAGAATATTAGGGTTTGAAGACTATATTTAAAAAAAAATGACAATTTTATTTTATTTTATTTTGAGACAGAGTCTTGCTCTATTGCTCAGGCTGGAGTGCAGTGGCACGACCTTGGCTTGCTTCAACCTCCGCCTCCTGGGTTCAAGCAATTCTCCTGCCTCAGCCTCCTGAGTAGCTGGGATTACAGGTGCCTCATACCATGCCCAGCTAAAGTTTTTGTATTTTTTTTTTTTTTTAGAATAAAAAGAATGAAAGAGAGAAAGAAAGAGGAAGAGATTTTAGAAAACGAGAAAAGGAGAAAGAAAGAAACAGCAAAAGAAAGAAAAAAAGAATGAAAGAGAAAGAGGAAGAGATTTTAGAAAAAGAGAGAAAAGGAGAAAGAAAGAAACAGCAAAAGAAAGAAAAAAAGAATGAAAGAAAGAGGAAGAG
>CAUYQU010035596.1:0-41697 GCA_963574635.1 Cheracebus regulus
TATCAAACTCACATATATCAGTATTAATCCTAAATTTAAATGGACTAAATGCCCCAATCAAAAGACACAGACAGGCAAATTGGATAAAAAGCTAAAACCCATCAGTATGCTGTATTTAGACCCATCTCTCATGCAGATACACAAAGACTCAAAACAGAGGGATGGAGGAAGATTTACCAACTAAACGGAGAGAAAAAAAAACACACACACACAGAAGTTGCAATTTTTGTCTCTGATAAAACAGACTTTAAAGCAACAAAGACCATAAGAAACAAAGAGGGGCATTACATGGTGGTGAGAGGATCAATGCAACAAGAAGAGCTAATGATCCTAAATATATACGCATCCAATACAGGAGCACCCAGATGCATAAGGCAAGTTCTTAATGACTTACAAAGAGACTTAGACTCTCACACAACAATAGTGGGAGACTTTAACATTACACTGTCAATATAGACAGATCAACGAGATAGAAAATTAAAAAGGATATCCAGGACTTGAACTCAGACCTGGAACAAGTAAACTTAACAAATATTTACAGAACTCTCCACCCCAAATGCACAAAACATACATTTGTCTCAGTATCACATTGCCCCTATTTTAAAAGTGACCAAATAATTGGAAGTAAATCACTCCTCAGCAATTGCATAGCATCTCACAGGTTTAAATAAAATATTGGTTGGCTGCTTGTTTGTTATTTTCATCCCTTATTCCTTCCTGTCTCCATTGTTAAGCACAATTATTGGCATAAAATAGGTTTTTAATACCCATTTTTAGACGGCATTCTACTCTGGGCAACAGAACAAGGATCTCGTTCTCTCTCCCTCTCTCTCTTCCTCTTTCTTTCTTTTTTTTCTTTCGCTCATTCTTTCTTTTTTCTTTCAAAAAAAAAAAGAGGAAGGAAGGGAGGGAGGGAGGGAGGGAAGGAGAGAAGGAGGGAAGGAGAGAAGGAGGGAGAGAGGGAAGGAGGGAGGGAAGGAAGGAAGGAAGGTAGGTAGGCAGGAAGGTTATGCAGGTATGGATGAGAGGCCTGGCCGTGGGCTCATGGTGTGGACGACCGATGAGATCACCTGGGGAGATGGTGAAAAGTAACAAGGTACCAGCACCTCAGGGCTTTGCGGGCAGAAAGGGCAGAGCCCACACCTTGCCAAGGAAGAGGATGCTAGGAGTCCCAGTGAGGCAAACGAGTTGAGCAACACCAAAGGGGTGGCTTCCCAGGAGGCGTCTGCCTGCCTGCTACACTCCAGCCCTGCTGCCTTTAGGCCTGGAAGTTTATCACTCCTCACTTCCCTGAGTTAGCTAGCTAGCAGCCTCTTCATAATTATCATTACAATCTGTCTGGTATTTCACTTCAGGAATCATTTTCAAGCAGTGATCATATTTAAGACTGGCACAACTCTGAAATAGGTACTGCCAACACCACTTTCAGGGGAAAGCAAGGTCATCTGCTCAAGGCCACAGAGCCTTGCAGGAAGGGCCAGGCAAGCTGGGACCTAGATCCAGGGCCTGCATCTACTAAGTAGAGCACCTCCTCACATGCACAGGACCCCTTCCTAAAGAGGCAAACATTCTTGGTGGGACCAGTACCAGGAACTGTCACATCTCATTTGCTGAGTAATTCATCAGATCCAGCTTGTACCTGCATAAGGAGAAAAAATGGTGCCAGAAGGGACCAGAAAGAAGGTGGCTTGGGGCAGCGTCTAATTGACCTCTGCATGCAGTAAAAAAAAGAATGAAGCCTGCAGGTTCTTTTATCCACTCAATCTGTCTAGACACTGCCTGGGACATGAGACCACAGTACAGGCACCCTAAACCTGTTCCTTCTCCAGGCTTCCAGACCATAACAAACAACTGGCCTGCTTTCCTCCCAGTGCTCCCTCTCTTGCAAACACCTGCATAGGGGAGACCTGACATCACCCTACTTCATACATTCAAACAGTTGCTGTGAGCATCTACCTTGTGATTAGGGGCTAGATAGAGAGATAAAACAAGATGGATCTTGCTGCTATCAGGACCACAGAGTACTGACATTGGTGATCTAGGAGCACCTAGTTGCTTAACATAGATGGGCCAGCCTTTCAAAGAAAGAGATCTCAAGGCTGGGTGGGAGCTGTCCAGACCTGGGGACGGGGAAACTAGCAGGGAGGCAGAATGTTTTCTGTTGTTTACTGGCTCGGTCTTTCAAGTTCTAGGCTCTGTGCCTGTTTCTGTGCTGGGATGCAAAAGCTATGGGTCCCCGTCCTCCAGGATTTCAGGGAAGCAGATCTCTAAATCAGTGACTATAGCTCAGTGGAAAATTCCATGACGGATGTACCCAGGGGGTTAATGGGAATATAGATGCAGGCATCCAACTCGCCAGGGATAAGGAACAGGGAGATGAGGGAAGTCTTCCTGAAGTAGACACTTAAGCCAAAGCCTGAAGGGCAGTATGTCAGCCAGACGAGAGGAAGCTGAGAGGTGGCAGCCAGGCAGAAGAACAGGACATGGGGAAGGTCACAGAAAAACAAGACTACTTGTTCTGTCTGAAGCAAGTGGCAAGCAAAGCTGCTGGCAGCCTTCAGACTGTGTGGGCTAAGGGTGGAGAGATGGATCCAGTAAGACTAGGGGCCCCTTCCATGGTGCGCAGTGACGGAGGAGAGCACGGTGGAAGTAATTTTAACGTTTCTATAATCAAATGAGGTCAGGCAGCTCTGTACTTCCTCTGGCTGAACACATATTTAAAAGGAAAAATGAAAAAGTAACTAAAACCCAGATCTGGAATAGCAGACTCTATGAGGTCCTCTGGAAACAGAACCCCCTGGTGGATGCAAATCTTTGAATGAGTCACGTTCAGAAAGCTTTGATTTTCTGGGCCATGAGCAAATCAGGAGATAGTTAAACGGACACGCAATTCCTCCTGTCTGAGAGGTCAGAGGGCCAAGGGCATCTGAGGTCTGAGGGGACAAGCCAGCCCATCAGGCAAATGCAAGAGGGCCTTGTGGGACAGGCAGCAGGGGTCCCCTTGGTCCCCACCCCCTTATCCTGCCCTCAATGCTTGAGTCAGGCCCTCACCTGATACTGGCTCCAGTCAATGTTCAGAGAGTGAGTCAGGAAGTCGGGGATGCTCAATGGGGCATCAACATAGTCCTGGAGACAGAAAGACACCTGTGAGATGTGGGCTGGCCACCAGAGGAGGCTGAGGTAACAGGGAAGCTTGCAGTCCCGAGGCTGTGACTACCACAGGCAGCGCTTGCCTTCTCCAGGCCAGACACCTGTGCTACCTGGGAGTTGACAGCTTAAAAATCAATGTGACCAGATCATTACAGCTGAGTGGAGTTTTACAGTCAGACACTGGTTGGTTGTTGCTGAAATAGGCAAGGTCAATATGTATTCAGCTTCTGGCAGGTTTCCCTTAGCCTGCACCTACAGGCTGGGAAAAGGAAAAGAACGCTGACCCTAGCCTTTACACAGACAGTAGAGAAAGGAAGGGCTTTTCCTGAAAAATTCCCTTAAACAAAAGAGAAATAAAGGGGAGAAGAAAGTATATATGACAAAAAATTTAACATGTATATACAAGGAGAAGAGGGAATGAAAGAAAGAATGAAACTATCAGGGAAGAAGGCAGAAAAAAGAGGGAGTTATTTTCCCAAAAAAGACTGCTAGCTGTTCTCTTTGGTCTCTCTTTACAAAGAGACATAGACCCAAGTTGATGTATGTTATTGCTCATACCTGCTTCCAGTTAAATATGAGCCCTTCCGCCATGTAATCCCGATCTTTATATTCCTTGAAAAATTCACAGCCTGGAAAAGAAGGGCAGAGTTATGGCACCTCCCTTCCCAGCCCAAAGTCTTCTGAGAGCCCTGGCCAGACCCAGGGCCCTGAGTGCTGTGGACAGAGGGAGCCACCAGCTCACACTTCTCCAAACTAGTGGCTCCAGTGAGGCCAAGGCTGACATGGGGGGCAAGAGCCAGGGGCGAGCCTCCAAAGCCCCTCTGGTTACCTGGCTGCATGTCTTTTCCATGAGGCACCACCTGCGCTCAGCCTCTTTGTAACTTTCTCCATCTATGCTCACTGATCACCAGTCACTTCCCCCACATTGCAAGTCCCTTTGTCCTACAGGTCTCTGTAGTGCCAATCCCAGTAAACAAAGGCATGACGTACCACTGCAGCTAGTTGCAGAGGATCACTCTTCCTCTTCTCTAAAATGTGGGCAAATAATGCTAGCCTCGCAGGTTTTTAGTGAAGACTGAACATCCTAACATACTGGAAAGGACCATGGACAGTGCCTCAAACCTGGGCTCAACAGACACTGCCATGCCTAACAAAGCAAGCGAAGAGGCACTTTTCTGTGTTATTTGGTGGAAAAATCGTAAGTAGCACCACCAGGATAAGCCTTCAGGAATAGAGAGAAAAACAATGGAGCGAATAGGGCTATGGCAACATTACCAGCTTCAAATCTCAGCTTTTCACTTAACACTGTGATGCTGAACAAGTTGTTTAATGTCTCCAAGCCTTGATTTTCTCATTTGTAAAATGGCTGTTTAAGGATGACATAATACATATAAAACACCTAGCACAGCACTGGTCCAAGTGGCACTCACATGGCACCACACTATTATCATCACACTGCCATTGCAACAAGAGCCCACAGTGCCGGCCCACAGTTTGAAGTCGACTGCTTTGCCCTGCACTTGGGGTTGGCAGCCTTGGTCAGCCAGAATCCATTTTGCCTCCAGACTGTGGCCTGCCCCTGCTGAGTCTAACACAGCACAGTGAGCATCTGGGCCTTCAAGGAGCTCCTGGTGGCTTCAGGAAAGGTGGTGGGAGAACACACTTGGCTAGTTTCTTGCAGTTATTCTCAGCACCCAGGGCCTCTACACAAACTTCAGAGGGCACATGGCTTTGGCCACACCTCCAAGTCTGGTGAAGTCCCAGAAGGCAAGAAAACAATCGTCCAAATTCAGAAGTAGCTGCAAAGATTCCATGGAATGTCACAGCAACTCTTGGGTCAAGTTCCTGTCTGAGACCACCTCAGGGAAGGCAGGAAAGCTTCTCTAGAGACCCAGCCCATGTTTTCCAGAAGTGGTTTTCATCCCATACACATCCTACACTCCAATTCCCCAGACGTTGAGAAGTCTGCAAACAATCCTCAACCATAACACTTCAGTCTATTCTTGGGAGCCTCATTGGGAGAAAGAAGAATTATAGATTTCAGACAGAGGCCCTGAGTTATGAGCTCAGGTTTAGAAGAGACACCAATTATCCCTCAGAGCTCTTGTGAAGTGCTGTTTCTCCAACTCTAGCTGCTCAAATCAACACCGCGGGCCTTAGGCTGAGCTCAGATCCGCCTATGATGCAGAAGCAGTTTTTGTGAGAAATGGACAGAATTAAAATAGACTCTACTCGGGGCAATGCCTGATGTTCATTACCTGAACAGGCTTCTGAACCACTTTCAAGCAACAGGGGAGGGACCAAAAGCAGACTGAGAAGAGCCATTCACTCAAGGAGGAAACAAATTAAATTTGTGCTACAGAGAGCCCTATCTATTTTGGGGTGCTGAAAGAAATGATCCCAGAATACTTCTCATTTCCAAGAGCCCAAGATAGTTTGACACAGCTAGAACTAAGGCTATTTAGTACCTGTTTGGGCCTCAAAGTCATCATAAGGCTCAACTGAGATTCCTTAAACAGCATCAAAGTGCAGTTCATGGCTTGGTTTGGATAATCGTAATTTTATTTCTTTTTCTTATTATAAAGTAATACAAGTATGCAAAAAAACACAGGAACACAAGTATATCAAATAAAAAGTGATTCTCCTGTTCCCCTTATCGGGGTGTGCAATGGTGTCTCTCCCCATTTCCAGCTTTTTAATTTTTATTGATCCTCGTTACCCACCCCAACACACATACACTTAGATGCACTACTTGGTCTCTTTTGATGCCTTTTGTAACAAAAAAAATTTGGGGGAAAGCATTCAGACAACTTATTATTTTGGCACATTTCCTTCTTCCTTTTTAGTAAGTACATTTTCCTTTACTTAGTTGAGAGTGTACTATGTGATTCTGAATCCTGCTTATCTTAAGCTCTGTGACGTTTTCCATGTCAAAAAGTTTAAGCATTTCCTATTTTTTTCTTTTCTTTTTTCTTTTTTCTTTTTTTTTTTGGTAGAGACAGACTGTCGCTATGTTTCTCAGGCTGGTCTTTAACTCCTGGGCTCAAGGAATCCTACTGCTTAGGCTCCTAGAAGTGCTGAGATTACAGGCGGGAGCCACCGTGCCCAGCCCATGTCCTATTCTTCTATGATTATGCAATATTTCGTTCTACTGACGGATGTGCCATCATTTAATCATTATTCTGATTCGTGAAAACATTTCTTGTTTTGCTATTACAAACAGACGCTGTGATGAACGTCCTCAGCACCAAGTTGGCTGAATTACATACTAATGACCAATTATCAGAAAAATACCTGGGTCAAAGGGTGCTAACATTTTGGGAGTCTTGTAACAAGTTGCCAAACTACAGCAGAAAGGACACTGCATTACTATTTTGGAGCAGTGGTATTTATACTTCTAGCAAAACTATTTTTTCCTAACCAAGTCCTACTTGGAACCTAAATTTAAAGTGATGCCTGGTTCCTCAGGCAGTGCAATCCTGCAGACTTCAGTCTGTGGAACCCCCAAAGCATCTCCTGGGGGTTGGCAACTGTGTCTGAAAAGCAGCTACAGAGTTACTCAATGGTTCCAATGTGAACCCCTTTATGTAGGATACTCCTGTCAGAGTGTAGGTCTGACACTGTCAAGCTCACCCCAGCATCGTTATCTTCATCATCTACATCAGCCCAAAATTGCGTTTAGGGAAGAGGAGGTTCCCTGAGTCTTTCTTTCCCAACTACTCATCATTAGGTCTGTTATTTACAGGACACCTGTTATGGATGGGTCTGGCACTTGATTCTGAAACGAGCACCATTATCCTCACTTTATTAAGGAGGAAACTGATGCTCAGAAGGGTTACGGGACTTATTCAAGGAGACGGTGCTAGGGCTGGGATTCTTGCCCACTTCTATGTGGCACCAAACACTATGCTGGCAGAGAACAGTGCACAGACTCAGGGGAAGTCCCCTGTAAAGGTGTTGGGTTACCAGGGGCTGGAGTTTGGATACCACCAGCTTACACCTGATGAGACTCACCCCCACAAGGCACTAGATGAACCTGCCTGCCCTTTCTCATGGCTATATGGCCCTGAGAAATTGAGGAGACAAGGTCTAACACAAAAAGGCAGATGCTGGTGCTGAGAAATAGGAGAGAGGTTTTAAGGAGAAAGAGTATATTACTCCCGGTTGTCTGCTGTCAGCATCTTGCACTGATGTTAGAGCTACTTTGCCTCCCTTGCTAAACAGGCAGCTAATTCCAGAAAGCTTGAATACTACAAACTAGATAACCAGCTTTAATATCCAGTGCAGAGACTACAGCCCTGGCCACAGGTTGCACACACTTTCATGTGCAAGAGACAAATGCAGCTTTGTGGATACCAATGTGCTTTGCAACGTGGTGTGGCCATTGTCCAGTTACTGGGAACATAGCAATTATGTGTTCTTCTACCACCAGAATAGCCTTGCCTGGGGCAATTTCCACAAATAACTCAATCACTTCAAGACATGCACCCAAAGGGTGACATCTACTCAGGCTAGAGCAGCAAGTGTAGTTGCTGACACAGACTTACTAATAATGTCATTTTACACTTAGTACTTTCATGCACAGAGCACTTTCACATAAGTCAAAACTCTTGAGCTACATTGTTCAGTTTCTGAAAAAACTTGAGCCCTGGAAGGGTGAAGTACTTCACTCAAGGCTGTGGCTAGTACCAGTGACAGTACTCAATCCCTAGACCCCTTGAGTGGAAAGCACCTTCTCCAGGACACTATCCTATGCTTAGCTGGCCTGTAACTGGGAACCAAAATGTCCTATGCTGCCTGACACAAACTCTCCAGAAAAGCTCCCTGGACACCATTGTACCTAATTAGAGAGGGCTTGCTCAAGGCCCTCCTAGGTCCCGAGTCCTAGGACACCTGCCACTAGATGAGAGCTCCCTACCTGGATATGGGATGGAGAGGAGAGTGAAGTCGGCATAGCGCTGGGCTTTGTCCACCTTCTCAGAGGAGGTTACACTACAAGACAGGGACACAATGTGTTACAGCATGGCAACACACGCACACACAGAAACACACACCATTCCTCAAATAAGGATTATAATCACAAATGAAGCTTCTGCTAAAAAAACTATTCTTCAGTGTTAACAATTCCCTTTGGCAGTGACTACTTTGTACAATTAAGAATTCTAACTTTGGCTGGGTGAGGTGGCTTGAGGTGAGGAGCTCGAGACCAGCCTGGACAACGTGGTGAAACCCCATCTCTACCAAAAATATAAAAAAATTAACTGGGTGTGGTGGTATGCTCCCGTTATCTCAGCTACTCAGGAGGATAAAGCAGAGTGCTTTAACCTGGGAGGCAGAGGTTGCAGTGAGCCGAGATCATGTTCAGCCTGGACGACAGAACAAGACTCCACCTCAAAAAAAGAACTCTAACTTCTCTGCCCCTATTCCAATATATCAAGTAAGGGAGATTACTCACCCTCTAATGCTACAGCAATCCTCAATCAGAGCCTAAAGGTGCAGAACCACCCTCCACCTGACCCCAAAATGCAAACGGTATAGCCACTGTCACTCAGGAGTGAGATGAGAGCCAAATAACATAATCCTATGGGAATCCTTTTTTTTGCTCTCCTGTTTTCAAGCCCACTTCTAAACAGGGTGAACAGCATCTGAAAATAAACACTAGGGATTCTGACAGATAAAGGAAGGGAGGAATGAGGCAACATTCCGATCTGCAGATAGGTGAGCTCTGACTTTAGTCTCACTGTGCCTTATTTTCTAAGACCACCTTTTAGGATAATTAAAAGACATAATTTAAAAACAAACAAAATTTTGGAAAAAGCTACTATAGTCTCATCACTAACCCAAGCAATATTTTTTAGTTTTGACTTCTTATATTTGAATTTGGTCCATATGTATTTTTATATAATAGCAGTCACTGAAGTAAAATTTGAATATATGCTGATTTTTTTGTTTAATTTTAAAAGAAATCCTAGGACCAGGAATGGTGGTTCATACTTGTAATCCCAGCACTTTGGGAGGCTGAGGCAAGAAGACTGCTAAAGGCCACATGTCTGAGACCACTTTTGGCAACAAAGACCCCGTCTCTATCAAAAATAAATTTTTAAAAATTAAGAGATTCTAATTTGCCACACATGGCATAGAATTTGGAGCCAGAAAAAAAATTAGAGATATGTAAAAGAAGATGGCAGTAGAGCACTGGGTAGAGACTAATGGCTTCCTCAGTTACTAACATACAATCTGAGAAAGCTATTTAAGCTCTCTGTGCTTCAGTCTCTGAAAAACGGGGGACACTGGTACCTGTTTTGCAGGGCTGTCTGAATATACAGTGAGACAATGTACAGAAAGTCCTCTGTAAGGAGGCCAGCACGCAGTGACAGCTACGTACTAATGCCAGCCCTGCAAATCTGTACACACTGCCTCTGCTCATTTTGTGGTGAGTGCCTGTACTTACTTCATGCCAAACTTCACCTTCTTGTTCTCCACCATCAGGTCACAGATGTATCTGACTGACAGGTATCGAAGCAGCTTGATGTCATAGCCTCTGACCTTATCAAAAAGATGTGTGTCACCACTTCTGAAATAAAGAGCCAGGGGGAGAAGTTATATGGCAGGTTCACTCAGAGGAGTGTAGGGGTGGGCATTCATTCAGGGAAGTACGGATGTCACTTTTCTCCAGAAGCTGGGGCATGTGCTAGGTAGAGGCATGGGTGCCAAAGAGGCCAACTAGTTTCAGAGAGGTTTCAGGGAAGGAAGGTGACTTTCTAAGACATTACCCCAGTCTCTGGGATGTCTTTCAAAGAGGAGCAATTTGCAGGTGGAAATGGAAAAGGACTTCCTGGCATTGCTTGACATTAAGCCAAAAGACTCAAGATAATCTCAGGGTTCTAAAAAGCAGCAGGCTGGTGGCTGATCGAATCTTTTGGTTTCCATTAGAGTTGATCTCCTCCACCCACTCCTTTTCCCCCCATTTATGACCATTTTTAGCCACATGACTTGCTCATAATGTAACAGCCTGAAATTCTTATAGAGATAAAGTTTTTAGAGCTATTTTATCAACTGATTATGAAATACTAGCAAGTAAATTCCTTCTACCTAGCAGGCCAATGAAGCAAAGAGAAAGATAAAATGTTTCTATCTCAATGCTGCCTTTTGATCAGCCCTGCAGATTTAGGCAGAAGTAGAAAGCATAAACAGTCACCATTACTTTTTTATTGTTTAATCCACACTACTTTGTTGCCCCCAGCAATCTCTTTGCCAATAACAGTATATGCTGAAGATGATGACCTGGCTGGGCAGAGGTCACCTGATCTAGGGAGAAGAGCCAAACATTCTTGAGCACAAGCCAGAGTCGCTGCTTTCAGAGCTAACAGGCGGAACCCG
The DNA here is from genome assembly GCA_963574635.1 of Cheracebus regulus. Taxonomy (NCBI): domain Eukaryota; kingdom Metazoa; phylum Chordata; class Mammalia; order Primates; family Pitheciidae; genus Cheracebus; species Cheracebus regulus. Next base: position 10,531 of record CAUYQU010035596.1, read on the forward strand.
GGCACAGCAAGATGCCCTTTCATGAACTAAACTATGATTTGGGAAGCTGATTTTAACGAGGGTGCTTGTGTGCATTCCAGAGATGCTTGTCACCAGTTAAAGACTTTCCATGTGGTACAGACCATGCAAAGAAGCTTTTCTAAAATATCCTGTAGTATTGTTTTCTAAAAACATTTGGGAAGGGGATAGGAAGAGTGTAAACCAGCCCATTTCCTCCTTTTATAGGGACTCAAACTCCTGTTCTGTACCAAGTTTTTCTTAGGTATAGCACCAATCATGCAGCTGTGAAACATCTGATCTCCAAATGTGCCTTCTAGGCTAGACCTCATGTCTCCTATGTATGGACTGTAGCCCTTGCCCTGTGCCTCAGTAGTACTAGGTGTACTGGGTGAGATCTGGCAGGTTGGTAGCATCATAGCTGCAAACTGGCAACTCTGTGGGGGCTTTAAAACAAATATAGATGTCTGGGCCCTATCTCAGGCCTGCAGTACCAGGAACCCCAAGAGTGGGACATTCTCTCTGAATCTAGATGTGCAGCCAAGATGGAGAAAGACTGCTCAGGTATTTGGATGCTACCCAGTGGACTTCAACAGCCCTATTTCAGGGACACAGACTTGGCAGACAGAAGGAAAAAAAGCCAATCCACTCACCTGAACCAGTGACAAATACACACAGACAATATGAACATGCCATCTCTGGCCAGATACCCCATCCCCAACACAAACCCCTGACCAGAGCAACCCGGCACTGACCGAACAGCACAGTCCTCCTCCGTGACGTCCTCCACATCTGCCCAGGCATCATCTGCACCCCCTGCCAGAAAAACCTATCTGTCAGTACTGAGGCTGTGACCCAGGACTCCACACAGGGGCTTCTTTATCAGCCTCCTTCCCTGTAGTGCCAAGGGTGGGCTGGGCCAACTTGGCTCCACTCCTATGGACACACTATGCCCCCATATGCCTGGTAGTTTTCATCTCTAAGGTGAATTCCTGTTTGTCGCCTGGTCCCTGATCAAAGGAAGGCCCCTGATCTCCACCCAGCTCACTCAGACCTCCTACCTATACTACTATGGCCATGGGTAACTTTTGTTTTGAGACGGAGTCTCGCTCTGTCGCCCCTAGGCTGGAGTGCAGTGGCATGATCTCAGCTCACTGCAACCTCAGCCTCTAGGGTTCAAGTGATTCTCGTGCTTCAGCCTCCCAAGCAACTGGGATTACAGGCATGTGCCACCACGCCCGACTAATTTTTTTTTTTGAGATGGTCACCCAGGCTAGAGTGCAATGGTGCAATCTTGGCTCACTGCAACCTCCGCCTCCCGGGTTCAAGTGATTCTCCTGCCTCAGCCTCCTGAGTAGCTAGGATTACAGGCATGCGCCACCACGCCCGGCTAATTTTTGTATTTTTAGTAGAGATGGGGTTTCACCATGTTGGTCAGGCTGGTCTTGATCTCCTGACCAGGTGTTCCGCCCACCTCAGCCTCCCAAAGGGCTGGGATTACAGGCATGAGCCATGGCACCCGGCCCGGGTATCTATTCTCTATGACTGGGTTCTCATTCTACGTCAGAGGATGCTGTTTGACATTCACCTGAGAAAAAATAGTTGTAGCCTGAGCGTCCATACAGCTCTCCCCATCCAGCCAGTGTGGCCGACCTGCAAATGTGCTAGGAGAGAAACAGCATTTTCAGGGTCAGATGGTTTTCTGAAGCAGGCACAGTTGAAGGAACACCTGGGACTCCTCTGATTCTTCCAGGCCAGCATAATGGGCCCAGGAGCACTCCCCTAAGTTTTAACAGCATCAAGGCTGCCACAGTCAGTCAGAAGACGCCCAGAATCAATCCAAAACCTCTACCAAGGGAGTCTCACTCCCAAACAAGAGGTGCCAGTGTTACCAACAGGACTGGATTAGATTGGGTGGTTGTTGCATGCGTACCACATCCTGGACATGGTACTGAAAAACCCACCATCTTCTCAGTGAATTTCAAAACAAGTCCATGAGGGAGATGTGGCAGGTGGCATGCATTGGTGCTATTTCACAGATGAAGAAAAGAAAAGCAGGCTAAGGGAGGTTAAGTGATGTATAAGGTCATATAATGAAGGGTAAGCTGGGATTTAATCCAAACCCACTGACCTCTAAAGCCTGTGTGCTTACTGTGACTTGGAACCGTTCAGTGTAGAGGGGAACAACCTTTGTAGCGGCGAGAAGGAGGTTAAGAAATGTTCCAGAGCTTTCTTTTCCTCAACACTGAAGGGATTATTGTAAGTGAATTCTAGAAACCAGGCAATTAGCATGAACTTCAATATCTAATTGTAAGGCTAGTTATTTAAATAAATTGCTGAAATCTAGTAGGGTCGGGGGAATGGGAGGAGATACCTGGTGATGGGGAGGCAAATCAGCCCAAGTTTAGCTAAAGGCTAAGAGAACATGGCCCTGTTATACTACAACGGGGAATGGGGAAGTTGTGAGGTGACGGAGTGAAGCTCACTGCTGAGTGGGTCACACAAAGTGCTCATGGAAAGTCGGTCCCTGGAAGACTGCAAAATACCATCTGAAGGCTTCTTTCTCTACCTGTAAGATAATGGGAAGGAAAGTTTTGCTGCTACAGCGAAGAGTTGGTATGTAGGAAAGACTAGGTCACTTTCTGGCTCTCCCTGCGGTAGCAGCAGCCTAGGGGTGGGAACAGCAATAGAAAAGTTACCTGGATATATATAACCTGGGACAGAGTGAAGGACTTTATTGGTACCAGGGCAAGAGCTGGTTTGTGGAGATGTTGTCCTGGAAGTCTACCAGAAGCACTAGGGCTAGCATTTCTGCTGGCCTAAGTAGGATATAACTCCAGTGGGAGCCACTTAAGTTTCTGTGGGTCTAAAAGCAATTTGAAAATCTGATAAAAACTATCAACTGTCTCCTGAAAAAAAAAAAATGTACACATCATAATTTACTTACATTTCCAGGGATTTCTGGACTCTCCCAAGTCCACTGATGAACCTATCCCCACACCCTGTTAAAAGCCCTTGCTTTAAAGGAGTCAGCCATGTAGTAAGGAGTAAAGTGGTGCTTCCACAGGAAAGGCCTGAGGACCCCTAGGACTCCAAAGAAAAGGGGGAAGTTTGGTTTCCAAAATTCAAGATGTTGACAGGGTGTGTGGCTGCCTGTTCCACTGGCATATGTATCATGGCCACCCTCCCCGCTTCATCTAAGCAGCTGGCAGCTGATCTCACTCTCCTTTGCATTGTTTCTGTTAAATCTTTCAGAGCAGACGGCAGCCTTCTTTTTGGCTGTTAAGTTCTGAGACCCTTTTTCGGTTCCCAATTCTTCTTCTACATCCCTTCTACTGACCTTGTCTTTTTAGTAATTGAGACAGCCAGACCCAAGCCACCAAGACCCAAGAGTCACATAGAGAAGAACAAGTCGGCCAAGTCCCCAAGCGGGGCACAAGCCTCTTCAGGAAGGCCACTGGGGGAGGGCTGACCCCTCTTGATACACACCTGTTCCTTTGCCTCACAGTTCTGACTCATAACCCATCATCTCTGCCCTTTAAGCTGGTTCCTGACTGAAAACGCAAGAATGTTCTCTATTTACCTAGTTAGGAATGGCCTCAAATTCTGCCTGTGGAAAAGCACTCTGTAGGATTTGCTAATTTAGTAACCTCTGACCTCTGCTCCCCACCTCTTAAACGAAAAGAAAGATGAATTGTTCCAGTTTCAATGCTCCAAAAGCCAGACACAAGTGTTTGGGGAGAAAACAGTCTGAAAACTTACTCTTCAATGGTTGAACTGAGTTTTGAAAAAAAAAAAATTTAATATATTTTACTTAACCTGTCATATCCAAGACATTATGTCAATAAGTAATGACTTTTAAAATGAGTATTTTACATGTTTTCTATTAAATCTTCAAAATTTGATGTGTATTTTACACTTAAAGCATATCTTAAGTAGGATGCAAAACTTTGGGCATTGGCTGGGCGTGGTGGTTCACACCTATAATCCCAGCACTTTGGGAGGCCAAGGCGGGCAGATCACTTGAGGCTAGGAGTCTGAGACCAGCCTGGCCAACATGATGAAACTGTCTCTACTAAAAAGACAAAAATCAGCCAGGTGTGGTGGAATCTGCCTATAATCCCAGTTACTTGGGAGGCTGAGGCACAAGAATCGCTAGAGCCTGGGAGGCGGAGGTTACAGTGAGGCAAGATGGCGCCACTGCACTCCAGTCTGGGCAACAGACAGAAACTCTGTCACACACACACCAAAAAAACAACTTTGGGCATTTCAAGAGAAATGTGGTCCCGTTTCCAAGTTGTTTTAACAACAACAAATTTTTATATTGCTTCAAGTCTTAAAAATTAAATTGAAATGAAATAAAATATAATCCTTGGTTCCTCAGTTGCACTAGCCACACTGAACTGAGTTTTGAAGCAGAATGCAAGCATTTCTTTTTCCTTAAATGTTAGACTCAGGGGGTATGTGTGCAAGTTTGTTACATGGATATACTGTGTAATGCTGGGGTTTAGGCTTCCATTTAAGTCATCATCTAAATGGTGAACACAGTAACCAACAAGTATTCTTCAATCTTTGCCTCCTCCTCTCTCCCCTTTCTGGAGTCCCCAGTATCTACTGTTTCCACCTTTATGACCATGCGTACCCGCTATTTAGCTCCCACTTATGAACGAGAATATATACTATTTCATTTTCTGTTTCTGCTGGAAGCATTTAAATTTTTTAAAAATTTGTGGGTATATGTATATATTTATGGGGTACATGAGATATTTTGACACAGGCACACCATGCGTAAAAATCACATCAGGGTAAATGAGGTATCCGCCACCTCAAACATTTATCCTTTATGTTACAAACAATCCAATTATACTCTTATTTTTAAATGTACAATAAATTATTGTTGACTGTAGTCACCCTGTTGTGCTATCAAATACTAGATCTAATTCATTCTAACTATATTTTTGTACCCATTAACCATCCCCACTCCTCCCACTTGTCCCTGACAGTAGCCTTTCCCAGTCTCTGGTAACCTAATTCTACTCTCTATCTTGATGAGTTCAATTGTTTTAATTTTTTTAGCTTCCAAATAAGTGAGAACATGTGAAGTTTGTCTTTTTGTTCCTCACTTATTTCACTTAACATAATGACCTCCAGTTCTATCCATGCTGATAACAAATGAGAGGATCTCATTCTTTTTCATCGCTGAATGGTATTCCATTGCATACATGTACCATATTTTCTTTATCCATTCATCTGTTGATGGACATTTAGGCTATGGAAGCAAGCATTTCTTTTTTTTTTTAATTAATTAATTTATTTTTATTAAAAAAAAAAAAAAAAGACGGGGTTTCACCATGTTGTTCAGGCTGGTCTTGAACTCCTGCCCTCAGGTGATCCACCGGCCTTGGCCTCCATAGTGCTTGAATTACAGGCATGAGCCACCACACCTGGTCAGCAAGCATTTCTTAATACACCTCTCTCTCTTCCTCAACCTGACAGAGGTTGGTGGCCCTAAAGTAGTGTTGGTAATAATTATGCCACCATCACACTAGTTCCTAAATGTCTACTGTGAGTCACGTCTGACTTGACAAAGCTACACAGGGCTCTCTGCTACAGGACTTCTCAGAGCCTTAACTGTATCAACAAACATTTATCAATGTACTTCATGAAATCTAGTATGCAGTATTTCTAATTCTTGACAGGGAATGCTTTTCACAAGCATATCCTTAAACTGCTGTTCTATGAAAACACTGGTTGGAGTATCTCCTGTGCAACTAATGACAAGCACTGTGCTGCACAGAGAGGTACTCTTTAAACTGATGCTGTAGGTCGGCACAGTGGCTCACGCCCGTACTCCCAGCACTTTGGAAGGCTGAGAAGGGCAGATCACCTGTCAGCAGTTTGAGACCAGCCTGGCCAACACAGCGAAATCCTGTATCTACTAAAAATACAAAAATTAGCTAGGTGTGGTGGCGCGCTCCTGTAGTCCCAGCTACTGAGGAGGCTGAGGCAAGAGAATAGCTTGAACTCAGGAGGCGGAGGTGGCAGTGAGCCGAGCTTGTGCCACTGCATTCCAGCCTGGGTGACAGAGGGAGACTCTATCTCAAAAAAAAAAAAAAAAAAAAAAAAGCTGCAATAACTTCCGGGAACATGAAAACTTTTCCAAAGTGACAACACCTTTAAGAAGATCAGTTTCTAGGACCTAACTGCCATACATACTTTTCCCTAAAACTGATCTGCCCAAGAAAGCCTTTGGGAGAGTCTCCCCTCCTACCTCCCTTTCCCTATTACTCTTTTCCTACTTTACAAAAAAGGCACACCAAGCACTGAGACAACAGTCAGTCTCTACCCACTGCCCTGCTCTTGACCACTGAGGCACTCAGACACCAGCTAACGAAATGAACAGACTGGGGCCGGGTGAGATAGCTCACGCCTATAATCCCAGCACTTTGGGAGGCCGAGGCAGGTGGATAACAAGGTCAGGAGATCAAGACCATCCTGCCAATGTGGTGAAACTCCATCTCTACTAAAATACAAAAATCTAGCTAGGCATGGTGGCACACGCCTGTAGTCCCAGCTTCTCAGGAGGCTGAGGCAGGAGAATCACTTGAACCAGGGAGGCAGAGGTTTCAGTGAGCCGACATCGTGCCACTGTACTCCAGCCTGGCGACAGAGCAAGACTCCGTCTCAAAAAAAAAAAAAAAAAAGAAAAGAAATGAATAGACTGAATTCCTGCCTCCCTTCCCTTCTGAGGCTTCTTTATTCGTCCACTCTTCCTGGACCAATTTCCCCCAATTGCTACTTGCATTCAGGATTTCCCCACTCAAACATCACAATGGCTCACCTAGCAAACACACAGCCACCTTCCTTCTCAGCATTCAGCCTTCTTCATTCAATCCCCTCCATCCTCTGCCCTGACATGTACCCTCTACTTAGGGAAGTTACTTATTCACTCTGAGCTTTTGTTTCATCTGCAATGAAATGGGCACATCCCTTACACCAGAAGATAGGTAAAAATGAAACCATACTGGTGAGTCAAATTAACAAAAGTCCTTAGAATATAAGCTCCATGAGAATAAAGATTTTTGTCTGCTTTACATGCTGATGTATTTTAAGGACTGAAGCAGTGCCTGGCACGTAAGACACAATAAATACTTCGTTCATTATATAATTGAAAGAATGAACAAACAATATGTTAACTCACTTGATTTAACCTACTCCATAAAACTTTGAAATAGGTGATTATTATTCCCATTTTATAGGCGAGGAAAAGAAGGCTTTGCATAGGCAGGAAGTAAGAGTCAAGATCTGAACCTAGGCAGTCTGGTTCTAGAACACAGGGTGGGGTATGCTGGTGTGACCATCCCTTTCCTACCCAGAACCATCCTTCAATCAGAATTGGTCTGTTTCCCTGGACTGCCTCCCACAACACAAGGCTCCCAGTAACCACCCAAGGCTTGGCTACTAAGTGTTGAGGGGAAAAAAAGACCCTATACTTTGCGGTTACCCCAGAAGACAATCTTGGAGCATGAAACTATGGTATGGTCTTACCTTGCCCTTGAACAGGATTACTGGGCAGACAAACCGTCCTCTGCACCGGGCCATCTTGCTGCGGTGGATGAGGTCTTGCAGCTTGCTCACCTGCATGGTACTCTCAAACCTAACACACAGGCAAGAGAGGCAGGTCAAGCGGACTTCGAAGTGGGCACTTTGTGTGCATCTGTTTATTCCCACAGATCCCCATACTAGATCTGTGTATATAATACTTGCTTGAAATTAAATGTCATTCCTAAATTTTGTATCATCGAGATATATATATATATATACATATATATATATATATATATATATATATATATATATATATATTTTAGTTGGAGTTTCACTCTTATTGCCCAGACTGGAGTGCAATGGCACAATCTTGGCTCACTGCAACCTCTGCCTCCCAGATTCAAGCCATTCTCCTGCTTCAGCCTCCAGAGTAGCTGGCTAATACAAAAATTAGCAGCCACCATGCCTGGCTAATTTTGCATTTTTAAAAGAGACGGAGTTTCACCATGTTGACCAGGCTGGTCTCAAAATCCTGACCTCAGGTGATCCACCCACCTTGGCATCCCTAAGTGCTGGGATTACAAGTGTGATATATAATAAGTTTTTCAGGAAAAAAGTGCTAATTATAGGTATTAAAACTTAAGTCACCCTGATTTCTGAACCTTTTAAGGTAAAAAAAAAAGTGAGCTAAATTGAAGGCATACAAAAAAATTCAGAAATATACTCAGAAAACTGGATATTATGTCTAGGGTGTCCAAACTTTTTTTTTTTTTTTTTTTTTTGAGACAGTTTCACTCTTGTTGCCCAGGCTGGAGTGCAATAGTGTGATCTCAGCTCACTGCAACTTCCATCTCCTGGGTTCGGGCAATTCTCCTGCCTCAGCCTCCCAAGTAGCTGGGATTACAGGTGTACACCACCACGTATTTTTAGTAGAGACACCGTTTCTCCATGTTGGTCAGGCTGGTCTTGAACTCCCGACCTCAGGTGATCCACCTGTCTTGGCCTCCCAAAGTGCTGGGATTACAGGTGTGAGCCACCATGCCCGACCTAGGGTATCCAGTTTTTAATTCCCAGGATAAGACCTGGTGTGCCCTGGGGACTCTCTCTGGAAATCACATGACTATTTTTGTGATTATTTATCTATTTATTTTTTGCATAACTCTGCATACAGATTTTTATGGTCTTTTAGAGCAAGCAGTCCCCAACCCCTGGGCTCCAGACCAGTACAAGTCTGTGCCCCGTTAGGAACCAGGCTGCACAGCAGGAGGTGAGCAGCGGGCGAGTGAGCATTACCACCTGAGTTCCACCTCCTGTCAGATCACCAGCAGTAGCATTATATTCTCATAGGAGCTCAAACCCTATTGTGAACTGCACATGAGAGGGATTTAAGTTGCAGAGAATCTAATGCCTCATGATCTGAGGTGGAACAGTTTCATCTGAAACCATTTCCCCTACCCTGCTGTGGAAAAACTGTTTTCCACGAAACCAGTCCCTGGTGCCAAAAAGGTCGGGGACCGCTGTTTTAGAGGGCAGAATAAAACGACATTTCTTGGTCCACATGGCTCTAAGCCTCTGCTTTCACAGTCTATACAGCCAACAGCGCATAGAGCAAAAGAAGTAAAAGAAAAGCCATGTGTAACACAGAGACGTGTAGTAGTTAACTCACTGGGCTTTGTAAGCGAGCTTCTAGAACATGAAAGAGTCAGGTTTAGAAGTGAGCTTCAGCAAGTCACACCCATATCAAATCACACTTCCCTAAAATAAGGGTCTACTCTCATAAACTCACCTACCAACCTTTGGCAAAGCTCATATCAGCCAGTCAGAGCTTCTGGTAGCAAGAGAAACAAGAGGCAGGAAAGTTAGAGCACGAAGCTTTCCCAGCTACGCAGAGTAACCAAGTAGAAGGAAGGAAAGACACTCATGTTCCTTCCTTAAAAGGGTTGACCTTTCAGATCAACGCTTAGAGGGAATTTAATTTTTTCCACAACCTAGTCCTTCTAGGGATCTGCAAGTTATTACACAGCTCCTCTTGTACATATCCACCCAAATATTATTTTCAGAAGGAATAAATCAGTGACTCCCACATACCTGTAGTACCTCTTTAAATGCATCTGGATGCTGTTGGGGTTAATAAAAATACAAAGTCTTTAAAACACTGCTGAATTCTTAGTTAAAATATATCCATAGGCTGGGTGCAGGTGGCTCACACCTGTAATCCTAGCACTTTGGGAGGCCGAGGCAGGCAAAGGACTTGAGGTCAGGAGTTCAAAACCAGCCTGGCCAACATGGTGAAACCTTGTCTCTATTAAAAACACAAAAAAATTAGCCAGGCGTGGAGGCAGGTGCCTGTAATCCCAGCTACTTGGGAGGTTGAGGCAGAATTGCTTGAACCCGGGAGGCAGAGGTCGCAGTGAGCCGAGATCGTGCCACTGCACTCCAGACTAAGCAACAGAGCAAGACGCCATCTCAAAAAAAAAAAAAAAAAAAAAAAATTACATATATATATATAGGTGATTGTGGCTTGACACTATCAAAAGGGGGTCTGAAAAAGAAGACTTCAAATAAGAATTGGAACCAACAGTTTGATGGTCTTGGAAAGAGAACAAAGGGATATAAAAACAAGATTGAACTTCCCATGGTGTCTTTTCCTGTAAGGTATACTTTTTGTTATTAATTTTTTTCTGTTGAATGAAGGAAGAATGGCAAACTTGAAAAGGCTGGGTGTGCCTTTGCAAAGTGCCCACAGGGTGACAACAACCCACCAGGCAGCCCTAAGCACACAAGCTCATGAAGAACCAGAGTGTGCTGCCTTCCCCTCACTCAGTTTCTCTATGAAATCAAAAAGCACCACAGTACCAATTAATTGCCTAATTAGACTCCATGAGAACATAAAACTGAGCACCTTTAGTACTGCCACAGTGGCATTCCTCTCACTGACTTAGCCCATGGTCGATGTCGCTGATCTGGTCAGCACCGTCTGTTGCAATGGACTCTCACTTAGCTCACACAAGCCCTCTGAACCCTAAATGCCTACATCTGATTTTCCCAGGTTGAGTTCTCTTCTCAAAACCAAGGTGGATTTCTCATGCCAAACTTCTGTTAAAAATAAACAAACAAAAATCCCTGGTGGAGAACACATCAGCATTTTTCTCTAGGGAGGTCTTTTAATGTAATGATCTACCCTTTCGTGTTACACCAGTCACTGGTTCCTTTACTGGTTCCCCTATATCAAGAATCAATTCAGTTTCTGTTCTCTCACTAGTTTCTGTTTTTATTTTTATTATCTCTTGTCCTTAGGATTCTTTTATTACAGTGCTAAACACTGAGCTGTGTCTGGCACGTAATACTCACATTTGAAGGAATAAATGCAGGCTTCTGTATTTACATTTGTAATGTATGCACTGAAATCTCTGGCAAGACGTTATCAGGTAGTGAGATTTTGTTTTTGTTTTTTCCCGACAAGGTCTTCCTCTGTTGCCCAGGCTGGAGTGCAGTGGTGCGATCATGGTTCACTGCAGCCTTGACCTCCTGGGCTCAGGTGATCCTCCCACCTCAGCCTCCCAGGCAGCTGGGACTATGGGCACATGCCACCATGCCTGTTTAATGCTTTGTATTTTTTGGTGCAACAAGGTCTCACCATGTTGCCCAGGATAGTTTCAAACTCCTGGGCTCAAGTGAAATGCCCATCTCGGCCTCCCAAGTAGCTAGGATTATAGGCATGAGCCACCATGCCTGGCCAAACTATTTTCAAATACAGAAGAAAATGCTGTTGTCACATGCCACCTACTTCCAACAGGAAGCTTTCCCAACCAACCTGGTTTGGTACTTACCAAAACAACCAAACTAGGTTGGCTGTTCCTATGATAGGCCCCAAAACTTCCTGAGATAAATGTTACTGCTGCTATTATTTAATAGGTAAGAGGCACAAAGCAGAGCTTACATTATCTCACTCAGGCCTCACTAACCCTATTTTACAGATGAAGCAGTTTAATGAGATGGAATCTCTAGCCCAAAGTCACAGAACAGGTAAACAAGGTAGCTGAGATTCTAAACCCTGGTGGGTAGCCACTGGGCCCATGGTTTTAATCACTATTCCACAGTGCCTCACCTGTACTTCCCTTCATTCCATCTCTTATTAGACTGTTATTGCTTCTTTATTGGACTGTTTCCCACTAGACCTAATGGTAAGGACTTCATCTATTTGGCTTCCAACTCGATCCCTGGGGTCTACTACACAGCCGCAGCTGAATGAACACTGTTGACAAACGTCTTGGGTATTCAGCGATCCCTGTCCAGGCTTCTATTTCCAGATTATGAACCAAATTGGAGAGGTTCCTTAACAGGACCAAAACATTGCTTAAATCCAGTTCTACCCTGTTTAGCTCAGTCTATTCAGTATATGAGTAACAACAAAGCCAGATAGTAAAAAAGCAAAAAATTGTATTTCTTCCCACCCAAACATACCCAAAGTCCTCACTTTCAACAAGTAGGCATCACTCACTCAATTATCACTTCAGTAACACTTCAAGGCCTTGCAAGGAGTGAAAAATAAAAACAAACTCCTCTAAGGTTAATGATGTTCCATAGTGGCCTTGGCCTGACTGAAAGGTTCTGCTAGACAAGGTGGGAGAGCTATGGTGGTGAAAGAAAAGGCAGACAGGTAGATAGAGTAGAATTAGGAAATCTAGCTTTTAATCCCAGTCTGCTTACTATCCCTGTGATACTGGGCAAAGGCAAGTTACTTCTCTGGGCTTCAATTTCATCTATAAAAGAGTGGTGATACTGTCTTCTTCGCTGGGTAGTTGTAGGGCTTAAGTAAGCTAGTGTGTAAATCCTTAACACCTGCCAAACAGGTGCTTAATAAATATTAGTTTCCTTCTCTTTAAGGGATCAACACTAAACTTGTTTCCTTCCAGAAAAAGCTTCTACAAGGTAACCACGACTAGGTTCCTCAATGTACTATTACGTTACTATAAGGTAACATTTGGTATTACCTGAGAGGTTGTTAGAATATGCCAAATCTCAGGCCCCACTTCAGGTAAAATCTCTAGTTGATTCACTCACAAAATCAACGTAGAAAAGAACCACTCTGCTGGGTGCGGTGGCTCACACCTCTCATTCCAACTCTTTGAGAGGCTGAGGTAAGAAAATCCATTGAGCTCAGGAGTTTGAGACCCTCCTGGGCAATGTAGTGAGGCCTTGTCTCTACCAAAAATTAAAGAAAGAATCAGCTGGGAGTGGTGGTATGTGCCTGTATTCCCAGCTACTTGCGAGGCTGAGGTGGGAGAATCACTTGAGCCCGGGAAATCAAGGCTGCAGCAAGCCATGACTGTGCCACTGCACTCCGGATCCTGTCTTAATTAAAAACAAAAAACAAACAAAAAACCTGCCTTGATTATAGCTGAGCTTAATATCAGAATACCATCATCAGGGCACAGAGGTAAAACCACCAGCCAGACAGCACTGGAGAGGATAGGAAGAAGAGGAAGGAGGAGAAGGGCAAGGCAAAAACAAACAAAAACAAAAATCAAAAAACAAAAAAAACCCTCTTGTTCAGAAACTTTAGCTTAAAGGTTTACGGAAACTAAGGTTACCCGGTGGGGCATGTTGGCTCATGGCTGTATTCCCAGCACTTTGGGAGGCCAAGGCAGGCAGATTGTTTGAGCCCAGGAGTTTCAGACTAGACTGGCCATTATGGCAAAAGCTCATCTGTACTAAAATACAAAAATTAGCCAGATGTGGTGGCATGTGCCTGTAATCCCAGCTACTTGGGAGGCTGAGGCTGGAGAATTGCTTGAACCCAGAAGGCAGAGGCTGCAGTGAGCCAAGATGACACCACAAAAAAAAGAAAAGAAAAGAACAGAACAGAACGAAACTAAGTTTACCTAACTCTGGAAGGAGGAATTAGGGAAGAGCTAAGAACCATAAATAATGGGGCCATAATAAAGCCCAATTCTTTAGGCTTGGAGATCCTGAGTTCTTAGGTTACACAACTGAGGATGGATACAATGTCTGTGATCTATATACAAGAGTCCTTAACACTCTTTTCTTAGAGAACCCTATTACAACATTGTGAAATGGGCACTCCTTTTTTTTATTTTTATTTTTATTTTTTTTTGAGACAAGGTCTCACTCTGTTACCATGCTGGAGTTCAGTGGCATGATCTTGGCACACTGCAATCCCTGCCTCCTGGATTCAAGCAATTCTCCTGCCTCAGCCTCCTGAGTAACTGAGATTACAAGCATGTGCCACCACACCCAGCTAATTTTTGTATTTTTAGTAGAGATGGGGTTTCACCATGTTGGCCAGGATGGTCTCAATCTCCTGACCTCATGATCCACCCGCCTCGGCCTCCCAAAGTGCTGGGATTATAGGCGTGAGCCACCACACTTGGCCGAAACGGGCATTTATACAAACATCCCCACTTTACAGATGAGGAAACTAAGGCTTAGTGCTTAAACTCCTCCTACTGGGTTGTTCCTCTGCTGTAAACCTTCTCTGGCTCCCCATAGCCTACAGCAACTGTTCTCAAGCTATAGGGTATTTAAGACATCAAGGGAGCTCTCATAGAATGTAGATTCTGGAAATTCTGATTCAGAAGGCCCAGGAGGGGCTCTAGAATCTGTAATTTTTTTTTTTTTTCAGATGGAGTCTTGCTCTTGCTCTGTTGCCCAGGGTGGAGAGAACTGGCATTATCTTGGTTCACTATAACCTCCACCTCCTGGGTTTAAGTGATTCTCCTGCCTCAGCCTCCCAAGTAGCTGGTATTACAGGTGCCTGCCACCACGCCTGGCTGATTTTTCTATTTTTGGTACAGTGGGTTTCACCATGTTAGCTGGGCTAGTGTTGAACTCCAAACCTCAGGTGATCCACCCAAAGGAGGCTGGGATTACAGGCATGAGCCACCATGCCAGGCCGAGAATTTGTAATGTTAGTAAGTACTCAGGAGTTCCTAGCACAGTAAAACCACTGTTACCCACACACAATCCACAAGTTCTCACTCCTTGGCCTGATCATTAAGACCCTCTATGAGCTTATTCCTAAGGACATATCAGGGAAACTCCTGCTCATCCTTCTAATTCCAGTTATTCCCAGGCACACAAACACCAGGCAGAATTAACCATTCTCCCCAGCTGGCCTATAGCAGCGCTTCTCAAACCTGGTATTGCATTTTAATCACCTGGACATCTTGTTCTGCTGTGATTCTGGCTCAGTGGCTCTGGAGCCTGAGCTTCTGCATTTCTAATAAGTTATCAAGTGCACTGATAGCCTTGCGTTGAGTAGCAAGTGCCTACTGCACTATGCAGCATGACTACTCTGGTGGTACTCACAACATTTCACCCACGGGGCTAGGATTTCAGAGAGCGCTGACAATGGCTCCTGAAATTCCCTTAAAATCAGCAGGAAGTAGGGAGATTAGGGGAGCAAACTTTGAGATCAACATATAACACTTCCTAGAGCCTCATGTTGTGCTTACTTATCAGTATCAACTATACCATTCACCAATTACCCAGAGGCCACATCCTGCACCAGGCTTTCTGTTCTGGTATAAACTGTTATCCCACATAAGGTACTCAGGTTGCTCACCATAAATGGTAGCTTTTATTTCTAATTCTTAAAACATACACATCAGACTTTTATCAGCCCTATTTATCATCTGGATTGCACTACCACTTTTCTAAAATTTTAATTAGTCCTTTAAAGGACTAATTAACATGAGGTAGAGAATTACCAATAAGAAAACTAAGGACAAAGTGGATCGATAACTTGTCCAGCATCAGTTACATGGCCAGCAACAGGGGAATCCAGGACGTGAACTCGACTCTAGACAGTCTGACTCTAGACCTTAGGCTCTTAAGTGCTACATATGGTAAACACTGGTAAGCCTGTCTTGACACAGTGTACCTCCCACCCACACTCTCTAAAAAAAGGACACTGATGTTCAGAGAAGTGAAGTGTGAAGTCAGCTGTCTTAGGACAATGAGCTCTAGGGAGGAAGTGAAAGAGAAATCAAGGGCTGTTACTCCCAACCCCTCATTCTATGCCATGCCACCTTGCCAGTCTGACTTGTCCAACCTTGAAGTAAATAAAAATGCCAATAAGGCTTAACACCTGAGGAAAGTGAGTTTGCCCTACCCAGCTGCAGACTTCCTGGCCATAGGGATTAGCTGCCAGGGCCTCCCAGGACATGCACACTACGGTCACATGATGCTCACGTGTCTTTCTCCTTCTCAGAACTCTCATACTCCAGGAATACGATGTGCCGGGGATAGTGGCCACAGATATCCCCATTCATGTTTGGAATCACGCTGAAACAGTAGTCTCGGCCAAACAGCTCCAGACATCTCTTTTCAATGCGCTCAACCTGCATAGGGAAGGAGACCAGAACACAAAGACAATTCTGGGGTTCTGAAGATGAGAATTAGGAGGTCTATGACCTGGGAGGTCACTTGGAAAGACATGTACCTCAGTGATGATTATGCTAGGCCACAGGCCCTATATGTAATTCATTAACCCATATATTGTATGCTCCAGGAAGGATCCTTAACCCCCTAACAATGAATCTGAAATTGTGGGTGTTGAGCATTCAAGGGAGAGGATTACAGCTTTCATTAGATTCAAAGAGGCCTACAATCCACAGAACATAAGAACTCTTGCTGCAAGTTACTGAAACTGGCACTAATCCACTACCTTCCTTGGTCAGCTTCCCCATTTTTTTTTTTTTTTTTTTTTTTTTGAGACACAGTCTCGCTCTGTCACCCAGGCTGGAGTGCAGTGGCACGATCTCAGCTCACTGCAACCTCAGTCTCCTGAGGTCAAGTAAGCATAGCTAGCTAATTTTTTATACTTTTAGTAGAGATGGGGGGTTTTACCATGTTGGCCAGGCAGGTCTTGAACCCCTGACCTCACGTGATCCACCGCCTTAGCCTCCCAGGTGTTAGCCACCGTGCCTGGCCTCTTCCCCAATCTATTTTTTAACAAAAATTTTTTAGTACAGATGAAGTCTATGTTTCCAGGCTGGTCTCGAACCCCTGGGCTGAAGCAATCTACCTGCCACAGCCTCTCAAAGTACTAGGATTACAGGCATGAGCCACAGTACTGGCCCTTTTCCCCATTCTTTAGCCATAGACTAGTACCTACAAGCTCTAGTTCATGCAATCAGTTAAAAGCTGCAAAGTCTCCATATACACGACTCACTTATGAAATAGAAGAAATAGCTCCCCCGAAAATTGCTTGCTTTGTTTAAAGTTCAGAGAAAGACGCACTAGTAAAAAAAGGCATAAGAACTGCAACATGAAGAAGTTTGCAAGGGGGCAGGGGGCAGGGGGCGGTGGCTCATGACTGTAATCCCAGAACTTTGGGAGGCATCGAGGTGGGCGGATCACTTGAGGTCAGGAGACCAGCTTGGCTAACATGGTGAAATCCTATCTCCACTAAAAATACAAAAATTAGCCAAGCATGGTGGTATGTGCCTGCAGTCCCAGCTACTAGGGAGGCTGAGGCAGGAGGATTGCTCGAAGCTGGGAGGTGGAAGTTGTAGTGAGCCAAGATCACACCAGTGCACTCCAACCTGAGTGACAGAAAAAGACTCTGTCTCAAAAAAAAAAAAAAAAAGGAGTTTGCAAGATGTTAGTCCAAAAGTAGTGAGTTATCTCAATTGATTGTTCAGTTATAGATCTAACTCCCTGTTCTGCCTGAACAAATATACATAAATATATATACATATAAGTTTGCAGGAGATTGGGAGGCCTGGAGAGATATTAAGGCCAGCTGCAGCAGGTATCAGGTAACTTATGACAACCCATATCTTCAGGGTCATGTAAATTGGAAGAGGGGTCCAGAAAAACCAATGACCTACAGCCACTCAAAAGACCCTCCTTGGCCAGGTGTGGTGGCTCATGCCTGTAATCCCAGCACTTTGGGAGGCCGAGGCAGGAGGATTGCTTAAGCCTCGAAGTTTGAGACCAGCCGGGTCTCAGGCTTGAGACCCTGTCTCTACAAAAATAAAAAAAATTAGCCAGGCATAGTGTGTGTGCCTGTGGTCCCAGGTACTTGGGAAGCTTAAGCGATAGGATAGCTTAAGCCCAAGAGTTCAAGGCTGCAGTGAGCCACGATTGTACCACTGCATTCCAGGCTGGGCAACAGAGTGAGACCCTCTTTCAAAAAAAAGGGCGAGTGCAGTGACTCACGCCTGTAATCCCAGCACTTTGGAAGGCCAAGGCAGGCAGATCACCTGAGCTCAGGAGTTTAAGACCAGCCTGGCCAACATGGTGAAACTCCATCTCTACTAAAAAATACAATAATTAGCTAGGCGTGGTGGTGGGCTCCTGTAATCCCAGTTACTTGGGAGGCTGAGAGGCAGGGAGAATTGCTTGAACCAGGGAGATGGAGGTTGCAGCAAGCCAAGATTGCACCACTGCACTAAAGCCTAGGTGACAAAGCCAAGACTCCCTCTCCAGAAAAAAAAAAAAAAAGCAAATTCTAGGATCCCACCCCCAGAAATCCTGACTTGGTAGGATTGGGTGATCCGCCCACCTCCACGCCTCCCAAAGTTCTGGGATTACAGTCATGAGTCTGACTTGGTAGGACTGGGTGGATTTAAGGAATCTCTAGTTTCACAAAGTAACCCACAAGCATAAATTTAAAAAGTATCCCAGATAATTCTGAAACAGGTGGTTCCCAAGACTACACTAGGAAAAGTTACTTGGCCATTTGGAGAGTGAGGAAGCCCAATCCTTACTGAACTCTTCCCTGGGTTACTTCAGAAACTACCAGATGGCAACTACAGAATCGCAACTCAGGGTAACCTCTGGGGCCAAACCAAAATTCTGTGGTGCAGGATGGAACAGAATTTCACCGGAAAACTTGGTGCTAAAGCTGCCAAAACCACGTGGGGGAATGAGATGGCAGGGTCAGCAAGATTCCCATTGCACTGCCAGACAGTGGTTAGGGTGGGGATGGCCTGAGTTGACAGGAAGCCCTCCAGGTCAGGCGATAAAATGATTGAGTGGAAATTCCAAAGGGAGGAAAAAGAGGAACTGAGACCTGCTTTTGATAAAGGTACTGAGAGGGAGTGTGGGTTATCTTCCTGCTCTATAGGGGAAGGAAAGGGATGGGCCTAAGTCATGCTGAGACCTTATAAGGGGGTAACACACTGGGTTCACCTTCTGGCTCCATTCTGATCTCTGACCCGGAGGAATCGTCTCCCTATTTTTCTTAGATTCGAGGGTTTTTACCCTGACACAACTCATCCTAAGGCACCTGAAGCAGGGAATAGGTCTTCCTTAGCTCCTCCTACCTGATATTTGAACCTGGCCCCTCAGCTTGATTTCTGACCTTCAGACCCCTTCTCAAACGAAAAGGATCTCTTTGCTGGGTTCATTCTGATCCCAGGTCCTCCTTCTATGGTTGTCAAGTCCAAGTCTTATACTCCAGGTCCAGACGCTGGAGAGCTCCCCTCTTTCTCCTCCTCCTCAGCGGAGAGATCCTACTCCTACCTTTCTCTGACCCCTGGCCTCAGCCTTTTCTCTGTTAACTCCCTGGTGAAGTTAGGGACCTTCACCAGCTCATCGCGCCTCCAGTCTCACCTTAGAGCCACCGGTCCCGCTGCATTCCTTGGCCCGGTACTGAGTCCGGGAGAACTCCTCCAGCAGCTCTCCGAGCCCCGGCTCCTGCGGCGGCGGGTTGCCCGAAGAGGCCGAGGACCCCGCCGAGGAGGCGGCGGCGGCGGCCCGAGCGCCCGCCATGGCCCAGCCCCGCGTCCCCTCAGTGTGCCCCAGGTCGGCCCATGGCACCTGGCCGCACCAACGCCTATACCGGAACCTCCCGAACCCGCTCAGCCACCTCCTTCTACTTCCACTTCCGGCCCCGCCCCGTCCCGACGGATGTTTACTCCGGACCTGACCAATCGGAGCTCGCAGCTTGCGCCCCGCCTACGATTACCGGCCCGCCCCCAGCGCGGCGCGATCCAAGTAGCCTCCAGGGAGCCGGCCTAGGCCACTCGAAGATACCTCGTGTTCCTCCCCAAGGGGTTTCCCCTGGGGAAGCCGGGCTCAACCATTGGGCTGCCGGGGGGGGGGGGGGGGCGGCGCGGCGGTGATAGCCGGAAGGAACCATTGGAAAGAACCAGAGGAAAAGTGGAATCAACAATTACACGGAAGCCGGGCCTAGTGGCTCACACCTGTAACTCCAGTACTTTGGGAAGCCGAGGCGCGCGGATCACTTGAGGCCAAGAGTTCGAGACCTACCTGGCCAGCATGGTGAAACCATGTTGATCTACTAAAAATACAAAAATTAGCCGGGCGCGGTGACACCCGCGGGTAATCCCAGCTACTTGGGAGGCTGAGGCAGGAGAATCGCTTGAACCCACGAGGTGGAGGTTTCAGTGAGCCGAAATTGAACCACTGCACTCCAGCCTGGGCGACAGAGCGAGACTGTGTTTCAAAAAAAAAAAAAAAAAAAATTTACAGGGAGAGGAGGAGAGAACACTTGGAGGCCACAAATTAGTACTAGAAGCCATAATGGCAGTGGTAACCAATATTAAAACAACATTTCATAAAGCACTTTTCTCCCCCGGTCCTCACAACATCCCTGTGACTACAGTGCATTATATCATCAGCCCTATTTTATTGAGACAGAGACTGGGAGTCAGGAAGGTGAAGTGACTGCCTTGAAATTCTGAGATGAAAAGCCTCTTATTATTATTAATAATAATAGAATATTTCGGACATTCGCAAAAGTGATGACAATAGTAGGACGAACCCTCGTGTACCCATTAACTGATTTTCAACAATAATCAACATCTGCTTATCTATCCTGTTTAAGCAATCCCT
The DNA here is from genome assembly GCA_963574635.1 of Cheracebus regulus. NCBI lineage: Eukaryota > Metazoa > Chordata > Mammalia > Primates > Pitheciidae > Cheracebus > Cheracebus regulus. Next base: position 30,910 of record CAUYQU010035596.1, read on the forward strand.
TCCCATCCAGGGAATTATTTTAAAGCAAATCCCAGATATCACTTTATTTCATCTGTGAATACTGAAGCATTTATTTCCAACAGATTAGTACTTAAAAAAAAAAGCATAACCATAAGGCCATTGACATACCTAAGAAAATTAACAATATTCCTTAATGTGGTCTAATACCCAGTCTGGGTTTCATTTTCTCAGATTGTCTCACAAATGTAATTCGTTTTTGGTAAACTTTTAATAAAAGTATGATATGTACACCAGCACACCGGAAGCCCCCTCCTGCCCACTTTCGGTCACTATCTACCCATTCACCAACAATCACTCACCACCCTGCCCCCCACCCCCAACAATCCTGGCTTCTAGAGTTTTAATACTGTAGATTCTTTTTTTTTTTTTTTGAGACAGAGTCTTGCTCTGTCGCCAGGGCTGAGTGCAGTGGGGCAATCTTGGCTCATTGCAACCTCTGCCTCCCGGGTTCAAGTGATTCTTCTGCTTCAGCCTCCCGAGTAGCTGAGACTACAGGCATGTGCAACCACACCCCGCTAATTTTTGTATTTTTAGTAGAGTTGGGGTTTCACCATGTTGGCCAGGATGGTCTCGATCTCTTGACCTCATGATCTGCCTACCTCAGCCTCCCAAAGTGCTGGGATTACGGGCATGAGCCACTGCGCTCAGCTGATTCATTTTTAATTTGTGTTTAATTTGATTTTTTGTTGTTGTTGCCTAAACTGGAGTATAGTGGCATGATCATGGCTCACTGCAGCCTCCAACTCCTGGCCTCAAGCAATCCTCCTGACTCAGCCTCCCCAGTAGCTGTGACTATAGGCATGCACCACTACACCCAGCTACTTTTTGTATTTTTTTTTTGTAGAGCCCAAGTCTCACCATGTTGCCTAGGCTGGTCTCAAACTCCTGGGCTCAAGCGATCCTTCTGCCTCTGCCTCCCAAAATGCTGGGATTACAGGTTTGAGCCACTGCTCCTGGCTCGTAGATATTTTTTGACAGACAAATCTATATACACATTTATCTTAAGCACTAAGGATTGAAATTGATGGATTATATGGTGTTAAAGAAAAATAAGAGGGTGGGCATGGTGGCTCATGCCTGTAATCCCAGCACTTTGGAAGGCCAAGGCAACCTGAGCCCAGGAGTTTGAGACCAGGCTGGGCAACGGGGTGAGACCTGTCTCTACAAGAAAATCAGTGGGCTATGGTGGAGCACATTGAGAGGCTACTTGGGAGGCTAAGGTGGAAGAGGATCGCTTGAGCCTGGGAGGTCGAGGCTGCAATGAACTGTGATCATGAAACTATACTCCAGCCCAGGTGACAGAGCGAGATTCTCGAGACTCTGTCTCAAAAAAAAAAACAAAAAGGAAAAGAAAGTTATAGAAGGCCATTATTTTGGACAAAGCTCCTGCACTAGATCCTAACAAATCAGACTAAGAACCAAAATGGAGTAATTCCTACTAAATTACATCTGACCAAACTGAAACTAAATTATCTGACCTTCAGAGAAATCTGGAGCGATAACAGTGGTATCTCCTCCCACACAGGCTACTTTCAATAAGCAAATTGAAGTTTCCTCTGCCTTTAATCCTTACAACGAAAGTAACCTGATGTTAACCAATCCACTCTTTTTTTTTTCTTTTAGTTTTATTTATTTATTTTTTCGAGACAGAGTCTTGCTCTGTCTCCCAGGCTGAAGTGCAGTGGTGCAATCTAGACTCACTGTAATCTCCGCCTCCAGGGTTCATGCAGTTCTCCTGCCTCAGCCTCCAGAGTAGCTGGGATTACAAGGACCCACTGCCATGCCCTGGTAATTTTTCTGTATTTTTAGTGGAGATGTTTTTTGCCATGTTGACCAGGCTGGTCTCAAACTTCTGACTTCAGGTGATCCACCGGCTTTGGCCTCCCAATCCATTATTTTTCTATTGTTCTGTTTCCTTGTTCTCTCCCTACAAGGAAAGTAACTTTGAAATGACCAATCCACTTTGTGTTCTTTATTTGTGCTTTCTTCAGCCCTTTTCTGTCCATGAAACCAGCCTCCTTCACTAAGCTCATCGAAATATGGTATTTTAGAATGAGATCCTGCCTGGTTCTAGAATAGAAAATTGGCCAGACATGGTGGCCCATGCCTGTAATCCCAGCACTCTGGGAGGCTGAGGGTGGTGGTGGGGGATCACCTGAGGTCAGGAGTTTGAGACAAGCCTGGCCAACATGGTGAAACCCTATCTCTACTAAAAATACAAGCTAGCTGGGCTTGGTGGCACGTGCCTATAATTCCAGCTACTTAGGAGGCGGAGGCAGGAGAATCGCTTGAACTCAGGAGGCGGAGGTTGCAGTGAGCCAATATTGTGCTACTGCACTCCAACCCAGGCGACAGAGCAAGACTCCGACTCAAAAACAATAAAATAAAATAAAAATAAAGCCAATTAAGATATTTAAGTTGCATTTTTGTCTTTTGGCAACTATCAAAGTGTAACTTTCTAAGAGTTTTCCTAGGTGGTTGTGCCATTTACGTTGCCTCCTGCAACTTAGCAGAGTTCTAGTTGCTCTGTGTCCTTGTCAAAGCTTGGTAATTTTTATTTTAGTTTTTCTGGTGAGAATGTACTGGTATCTTTTTTGTTTTTTCCTCATACTAGTTTATGCTTTGGAAGAATGTAGTGGTATTTTATCGTGCTTTTGTTGTTGCTGAGACAGGGGCTTGCTCTGTCCCTGAGGATGCATGCAGTGGCTTGATTGCGGCTCACTGCAGCTTCCATTCCTGGGCCCAAGTAATTCTCCCACTGGAGCCTCTGAGTAGCTGGAACCACAGACACGTGCCACTGCACCCAACTAATTTTTAAATTATCTGTAGAGACAAGGTCTTGCTATGTTGTCCAGTCTGATCTTGAACTCCTGGGCTCAAGTGAACCTCCTGCCTCAGCCTCCCGAAATGCTAGGATTACAGGCATGAGCCACTGGTGCCCAGCCCTACTGTGCTTTTAAAAAATCAACTTTATTAAGGTATGAGTACATGTACAATTCATAAAATTCATCCTCTTTAATTGTACATTGTGATGGGTGTTGCCAAATTACAAAATCACCAAATTGTAAAATCTCGTAATCAAGATATTGAACATGTATATCACCGCCAGAGAGTTCCCTTGAGTCCCACCTCAGTCCATTCCACCTCTACCCCTAGCCCCAGGCAACAACTGATTTCCTTTCTGTCACTAGCCTTCCTATAAATGGAATCATATCCTGTGTACTCTGTGTTCTTTCAGCATAGCTAATTTTGGTTTCAATTTGCATTTCCCTGATTAATGAAGTTGATCACTTTTTCACGTATTTATTGCTTATATGAATATACTCTTGGGTAGTGCTTGTTAACATCTTTTGCCCATTTTTCTAGTGAGTTGTCTGCATTTTTTATTTTCAATTTTATATAAGATGTTTGAATATTCTGAACATGAGTTCTTTTGAAATTGCCATTACAAAATTATAACAGACAGTGAAAGAGATCTGACTTAACCAACTCCAACTCCATCTTGCTGCTGCTGCTTTTTTTTTTTTCTTTTTTGAGACAGAGTCTCACTCTGTTGCCCAGGCTGGAGTGGTACAATGGCACTGTGTCAGCTCACTGCAATCTCTGTCTCCTGGATTCAAGCAATTCTCCTGCCTTAGCCTTCTGAGCATCTAAGATTACAGGCACCCACCACCATGCCTGGTTAATTTTTATATTTTTAGTAGAGATGGGATTTCACCATGTTGGCGAGGCTGGTCTTAAACTCCTGAGCTCAGGTGATCCATCCACCTTGGCCTCCCAAAATGCTGGGATTACAGGCGTGAGCCACTGTGCCTGCCTCCTTTGATTTCTTTATCGATTTTTTGTAATTTTCAGTATACAGAGCCTATATATGTTTTGTTAGAACTATACATAAATAATTCATTTTTTGAAACTGTTGTGATATTGTTTTATTTTCCCTCCCTCTCTCTCTCCTTCTCTCCCTTTCCTTCCTTTCCCCCCTTCCTCCCTCCCTCCCCCCTTCCTTCCTTCCTTTTCTTTCAACAGAGTCTCTTTTTGTCGCCCAGCCTGGAGTGCAGTGACACCATCTTGGCTCACTGCAACCTCTGCCTCCCAGGTTTAAGAGTTTCTCATGCTTCAGCCTACCAAGTAGCTGGGATTATAGGAATGTGCCACTGAACCCAGCTAATTTAGTAGAGGCGGTGTTTCGCCATGTTGGCCAGGCTTGTCTAGAACACTTGCCTTGGCCTCCCAAAGTGCTGGGATTATAGGCATAAGCCACCATGCCTGGCTTTATATTGTTTTCTTAATTTTGGTATCTGATTGCTCAATTTTCTAGAATGGATTGTGTAGAATTGGAATTATTCAGAGCAGAATTAAAATAGAAATCAGCAATTAGCATATAGCATTAATAGAATAATAATTGAAAAATCCCTAAATGTTGAGAAATTAAATAAATAACCCCTGAGTCAAAGAAGTCATCACATTGGTTATAAGAAATTATTTAGAACTATGAAAATAAAATGTGACAAGCCAAAACTTCTAGAATGAAGGCAAAGGCAGTGTTTAGATAGAAGTAGTCGTCTCTCAGTGGGGTTCAATGGCTCAGTTCTGTAATCCTTGCACTTTGGGAGGTGGAGGCGGGAGGGTCACCTGAGGTCAGGAATTCAAGACTAGCCTGGCCAACATGACAAAACCCTGTCTCTACTAAAAATGCCAAAATTAGCCTAGCATGGTGGCACATGCCTGTAATCCCAGCTACTCAGGAGCCTGAGTCAAGAGAATCTTTTGAACCCAGGAGGGCAGAAATTGCAGTGAGCTGAGATTGTGCCACTGCACTCCTGCTTGAGTGACAGAGCGAGATTCTGTCTCAAAAAAAAAAAAAAAAAAAAAAAAAATCTGCTTCTCTTCCCAATGGTATCCAGCTCTGTTGCCAATTATGGAGCTGGAGAGTCATCCAGGTTCCAGCAGTACCAAGGAGAACATCTCCAAGCTCCCCCATCCTGCTCCTTCCCTCTAGGGTCTATCCCCTATTCTCTGAGAAATTCCTTCAACTCACAGCAGCACTCTGTTGTTTCCAGACCTTTGTGACCAGCCCCAACCTTTGATACCAGGGCTGGACCTAGACAAGGCCACATGGAGACATCTCAAACCGAACAGAACTAAATCTGAGTGCTTGATCCCTCTGTAGCTTCCCAAGTGGCTTCTCTTTCTACCTTTCTTGCCTCAATAAAGAGAGTCATCAGCCACTTGTTCTCAAGGTAGAACCCTGAGAATCTTCCTTGATTCAACCCCCTCTTTCTTCCCTGAGAATTTTCTCCCTAACATGATCCTTCCATCTCTGATGTCTTACTGTATATGAATTAGGGGCTCCCTTCTCTTTGTCAGGCTCTAGGTCAGACACTTCATGCCCTGTCTCACATCCCTCAGCTTACCCTTTTTGCTCTGTTGGCAACAAGCTGCTCGAGGATGTAGACTGCCAGCATCTTGCTCCAGTTTCTTTTGCTCTGAGCCATGGGGCTTTTCTGTCACTGCTTCTGGGGATAACTGCAGGAGTTGGTCAGGCATTATGGCACATGCACACACCTACAAGTGCCCAGAAGTGAACATCCTGGCCAACTGTTGACCAATGGAGGATGAGAGTTGGTGGAAACAGTATTTTCTCTTCCTGTGTCTTGGGAAGACAATTGGAGGACAAATTGCCCATGGTTCCTCAGGGTTTCCAGGGTTTAGCAGGCTAAAGTCTAGTTGTCCACAGTGGTAATCATCTCAGCAGTGCACTGGGTTGGCTTTTTGACTTTTCCTTCTTCTTCATTTGTCTTCCAACTCCCTCCTGCACTATTTCCTGGTTTCACTTCTCAGAATAAACTACCTGCACCCAAGCCTTTATCTCTGCCTGTGTGTTTTGGAGAGCCCAAGAGAGAGAGAGAGAGTTCTGAATCAATCAATATGTTCTTTTTATAAAGCACATATTGGTTAGGAATTGTGTTTGCTGCTGTGACAGAGACAGAAATAAAAAACCAGTCATTAAACCAGATAGAAGTTTGTATTTTCTCTCACATAAAAGCAGTCTGGAAAAAGGCAGTCCAAGATCAGCATGGTGACTCTCTGATCCATAGAGACACGAGCTCCTTCTATCTTATGGTTCCAACATCCTTAGCCCTTGGCTTCTATCCCTAAAGTTGCCGTATGGGCCAAGATGGCTTTGGAAGCTTCAAGATCACATCTACATTCCATGCAAGAAGCAGAAAGAAGGAGGGAGGACAGAAAGGGTTTTCCTGTAAGTCTACCAAATGCCTTCTACTCATATAGAATTGATCCTCTCTCTCTGCAAGTGAGGCTGAGAATGCAGACCTTTTTCAGGCATTTTGCTTCCCAAAATAAACTTGTGGTTCTATTCCTGAAAAGTAAATATTGTAGGAGAATGGGTGTTGTGCAGACAACTATCATTCACTGTCAGAAAGTTCAGAATGCAAAGAAATAGACATTGGATACTGAACACCTCCTGACAATGCAATACAAGTCATAGTACCACCTATGAAATAGTCTTAAAAATTAAATCTCGGGCGGGCGTGGTGGCTCATGCCTGTAATCCCAGCACTTTGGGAGGCCAAGGTGGGTGGATCACAAGGTCAGGAGTTCAAGACCAGCCTGGCCAATGTGGTGAAACCCCATATCTACTAAAAATATAAAAATTAGCTGGGTGTGGTGGTGGGCGCCTGTAGTCCCAGCTACTTGGGAGACTGAGGCAGGAGAATTTCTTGAACCCAGGAGGCAGAGATTGCAGTGAGCCAAGTTCATGCCACTGCACTCCAGACTGGGCAGCAGAGCAAGACTATCTCAAAAAACATTATATCTCAATTTAATTAAGACTTCAGATATTTCTTTCACACTAAAGAAATATGGCGATAGAGGAACAAGTTAAATGACACCATGAAGAAACAGCCAACCAAATCCAGAAAGTAGGATATTTTACCAGACAACTGACCTCATTTCTTCAACAAATCAATGACAGGATAAAAAAGGAGGAGCCAGGGCTGGGTGCAGTGGCTCATGCCTGTAATCCCACACTTTGGGAGGTTGAGGCGGGAGGATCACTTGAGGTCAGGAGTTTGAGACCAGCCTGGCCAACATGGTAAAACTCTGACTCCACTAATAATCCAAAAATTAGCTGGGCATGGTGGCATGTACCTGTAGTCCCAGCTACTCAGAAGGCTGAGACAGGAGAATTGCTTGAACCCCGGAGGTGGAGGCTGTAGTGAGCTGAGATCGTGCCACTGCACTCCAGCCTGAATGACAGAGTGAGACTGTGTCTCAGAAAAAGAAAAAAAAAAATAAGGAGGAGGCTGTATTTTAAATTGAAAGGGAATGAAAATACACTTCCTGGTAGAACAGCCTAATATAATAAGACCTATTTAAATCCTGATTTGAACAAACTAACTATAGAAATACACTTTCTACTATCTCAGGGACATTAGAATATGTACTAGGTTTTAGGAATGACATTAAGGAATTTAATTTTGCTAGATTGCTAAATAATAGTTGTTTATTAAATGTTCTTATTTTGAAGGTGCAGCCTTAGATTTTGTGGGGAGGAGTGAAAAGACATACTGTGATTTATTTCAAAATACTCTAGCCAACAACAACAACAAAAAAGTTGGAGAGAGGCATAGGGAGTGATAGATTAAACAAGTGTAGCAAAATATTGATAATTTTTTTTTTTTTTTTTTTAAAGATGGGGTTTCACCATAATGGCCAGGCTGGTCTTGAACTCCTGACCTCAGGTGATCCACCCACCTCAGCCGCCCAAAGTGCTTGGTTTACAGGCGTGAGCCACCGCGCCCGGCTTTTTTTTTTTTTTTTTTTTTTTTGATGATTGTTTAAGTTGGATAATAGATATTGTTTTCCTAATAAGTTTATTTATTTATTTATTTATTTAATTTTTTTTTAAGATGGGGTTTCACCATGTTGGTCAGGCTGGTCTTGAACTCCCGACCTCAGGTGATCCACCCACCTTGGCCTCCAAAGTGCTTGGATTACAGGTGTGAGCCACCGCGCCCGGCTTTCTGATAAGTTTAAAGAAAAAGAATCAAAGAAGGGTTTGTAACTACATGTTCTTGTTTTGTTTTTTAGAGACAAGATCTCACTATGCTGAACTCCTGGGCTCAAGCAATACTCCTGCCTCAGCTTCCTGAGTACTGGGACTACAAGCATGCACCACCATACCCAGCTAATTTAATTTAATTCTTTTTTTGTGTGTGTGGAAACAGAGTCTCACTGTGTTACTCAGACTGGTCTCAAACTCCTGGCCTTAAGTGATACTCCTGCCTCCGCCTCCCAAAGTGCTGAGATTCCATGCACGAGCCATCATGCCCAGCCACTATACAGTATTTATCTTCTACTCAGGATGACCATTATGTAGTAACTGGGATGTCGCCCCTACTGTTCGTCGGTGAGGTCGGCTCCGTGAGTCATCTATCTTACAGTCTGAGCTGAGCCTGACACTCTCCAATGTTTTCAGGAGACATATTCATTTGTGAGGGCTGCCATAACAAAGTCTCCCAAACTGAGAGACTCAGAACAACAGAAATTTATTTGTCTCAAAATTCTGGAGACTGGAAGTTCAAAATCAAGGTGTTGGCAGGGCCATGTTCCTCTGAAACTGCAGGGAGAGGATCCTCCCTTGACTCTGCTGGCTTCAGCAAAGATTGGTTTGCCAGCAATCTTGGGCATTCCTTAGCTTGTGAGTGCTTCACTCCAATCCCTTATTCACATCATGGCTGTCTTCCTCCTATGTGTGTCCGCCCCATATCCAAATTTCCCTTTATTTATTTTTTATTTTTTTTGCTTCTGGCACCATGCATTCTGAGTTCAGTCAAATTCAGATTGTCTTCACGAGGACCTACGTTAATAATTTCACTTTAACTTTATTATCTCTGTAAAGACCCTAGTACCAGATAAGGTCACATGGCACCTTTGGACTCTTTCACATATCTTTTTTTGGGAAGTTGGGGGAGGACACAATTCAACTGAGAGAAGAAAAACAGCTCAAGGAAGTTTGAGCTGCATGAGGTTTGCAACATTTATCAGGCCCAGAGAGACCTGAGTACTGGACTTCAGTCAGGCTCCTCCCTTTCTCCCTTCCTCTCACTAATGCCTGGGGGCAGTTGTTTAAAGGCATTCTATTCCCCAGCAGCTGCCTCACGCATTATCTTATGGTTCTTGAAATTTGAGATACAAAAAACAAGGTATCTAGATAGTTTATGTTGGTTGGCCCAGTGGCTCATACCTGTAATCTCAGCACTTTGGAGGCTGAGGCAGGAGGATTGCTTGAGGCCAGGAGTTTGAGACCAGCCCCGGCAACATGGTGAAACCATGTCTTTACAAAAAAATAAAAAATAAAAATTAGCTGGGTGTGGTAGCACTCACATGCAGTCTCAGCTACTCAGAAGGCTGAGGTGGGACTGCCTGAGCCTGGGATATCAGGGCTGCAGTGAGCCATGATTGCACCACTGTACTCCAGCCTAGGCAACACAGCAAGACCCTGTCTCAAAAAAAAAAAAAATAGAAAAAAGAAAAATTTATGTTATTTTTATGTAAATTATTGGTAAACAACTTGGGAACTGCCCCTCTTCTTTTCCTTTAAATGCCTACTTGTAGGCTAGGTGCAGTGGCTCACGCCTGTAATCCCAGCACTTTGGGAGGCTGAGGTGGGTGGATCACTTGAGGTCAGGAATTTGAGACCAGCCTGGCCAACATGGGGAAACCCTGTCTCTATTGAAAATACAAAAATTAGCCAGGCGTGGTGGCAAGCACCTGTAATCCCAGCTGCTAGCTACTTGGGAGGCTGAGGCAGGAGAATTACTTGAATCTGGGTGGCAGAGGTTGCAGTGAGCCAAGATTATGCCACTGCACTCCAGCCTGGGTGACAGAGTGAGACTCCGTCTCAAAAAAAGAAAAAAAAAAAAGCCTACTTGTAAGGCTGTGGGGAGAACAGGCTGCCCAGGAGAGCCCGGGTGGACAAGGAGGAGGGCTTCTCCTTGAAGGTCTCAGGGCCAGCAGGTGGGTGGTGGATGCCAGAGGTGGCTTTTCTTTGGATCCCTCTGGGAGCCTGAAAGGAGGGGTGTGGGTTGGGGAGGCTGGAGGCAGCGAGGCTGGTGAGGAGACGAAATTCAGTTGAGCCCACTCCCAGGTCAGAAGCAGAGTCAGGGTCTGCGGGCTGTGGCCCAGTGAGGGGCTCAGAACTATTCCACAGCCCCGGCCCTGGAATACAGGCTCAGCCTCTGTCCTGGGACTCAAGCGCTCCCAACCTGGCCCCAGTCACTCGTTCAGACTAGCGCATCCCTCCAGTGAGCCACCCTCGGTCATCCTGGGCCTTCGCAGAGGCTACCCTCCTGCCCTTGTCCCTACTCACTTAGGCGACCCCTCCTCATACCGCAGGGCTCAGCACAAAGGCCTCCAGAAAGCCCCGATTCCTCCCTAACCAGTGCCGACCTGCAGCCCAGGCCACTCTTCTCTAGCCCCCACTTCACCTGATGCTCCTCACGCTGAAGGAGCTTCATGGCTGGGGGGCCTTCCTGACAAGGCTATGGGCTCGTGGAGGGTAGGGTATGTCTGTTTCCTCTGTGTCCATTACATAATCTCAACCACATGAGAAAGGAAAAACCCTACAAGGAAAGGAAAATATTCTCTCCCTTGTCAATGGTTGAGATCAACCATTCAGAGATGAAAGAAAAGGAATTGAATATTTTGCATGTAGACATTAGGAGATCTTCAAAATCCAAAAGC
>CAUYQU010035597.1:0-14249 GCA_963574635.1 Cheracebus regulus
GGGCAACATGGTGAAACCCTGTCTACCAAAAATACAAAAAATTAGCTGGACTTGGTAGTGTGCACCTGTGGTCCCAGCTACTCAGGAGGCTTAGGTGGGAGGACTGCTTGAGCCTGGGAGGCAGAGGCTGCAGTGAGCCAAGATCACACCACTACACTGTAGCCTGGGTGATGGAGCAAAACCCAGTCTCTACTAAAAATACAAAAATTAGCCAGGCAAGGTGATGGGTGCCTGTAATCCCAGCTACCTGGGAGGCTAAGGCAGGAGAATCACTTGAACCCAGGAGGCAGAGGTTGCAGTGAGCCGAGATCGCACCACTGCACTCCAGCCTGGGCCACAGAGCAAGACTCCATCTCAAAAATAAAAATAAAAATTAGCTGGGCATCGTGGTGCGCACCTGTAGTCCCAGCTACTCAGGAGGCTGCAGCAGGAGAATCACTTGAACCCTGGAGGTGCAGGTTGCAGTGAGCCGAGATCGCAACCACCGCACTCCAGCCTGGGTGGCAGAGTGAGACCCTGACTCAAAAACTAAGTAAATAAAAATAAATTAAAAAAATTCCTAAGAGTCTGGTGTAGAGAGGGGAGTGGAAGCCCTTGGAACTCTGACACCACCCCGTTTAGTCAGTTCTGCTCATGATCCTCCCACGCACCTAAGACTTGTACGTGCCTGATCAGGGCCTTTACCTGAGAGGGGGCTCACCTGGAGGCCCTGCCCATGGGGAAAATGAGGCTGCGGGAAGGGGAGATCTAGCCGTTGTGTTCCGCTACCGGCCACCAGGGGTCACCCCAGCCAGCAGATCCAGTTGCTGCCTCCTGAGGGCCAAGAGTTTGAGAGTTGGACAGGGTGGATCTGAGACCCCCTCCCCCGGCCCTGGCGTCAATCCAGAAGCCAGCAGGAAACGGTTCCTCCTTCTGGAGTCTGCCAGGGCTGGAAGCCTGGAGACTGGCCTCACCCCAGTCGGGACCCCAGGGATGCAAGACCCCCGTCACCATGGGGCTGTGGCGTCCAAGAACGGTCCCGTGTGGGGCCGGGCACAGGGCTGTCCAAGGCAACTAAATCATCGTCACTATTATGCATTTATTTATTTATACCGCTGGCTCCATCTCGACCATACCCAAGGGACCCCTGAAAATCCGTTCTGAGACGGGCACGGTGGCTCACGCCTGTAATCCCAACACTTTGGGAGGCCAAGGTGCGCAAATCACTTGAGATCAGGAGTTCGAGACCAGCCTGGCCAACATGGTGAAACCCTGTCCCTACTAAAAATACAAAAAGTAACTGGGTGTGGTGGTGGGCGTCTGTAATCCCAGCTACTCAGGAGGCTGAGGCACAAGAATCACTTGAACCCGGAGGCAGGGGTTGTAGTGAGCCGAGATCATGCCATTGCACTCCAGCCTGGGTGACAGAGCAAGATTCCATCTCAAAAAAAAGAAAAAAGAAAATCAGTTCTGAGGATGGGGTGACAGGGAGCCACAGCAGATGTGTTAGTGGGAGCGGCACAGGCAGAAGTGGTGTCAAAGAACGTTGGGAAGACAGAATTTGAGGCTGGAGGTCTTGAACCCCAGGGAAGTCATAAGGCAGAGAGTTGGTGAATATTCCTGGTGACTTGAGGAGAGAGGAGGATAGGCCCAGTCTTGGGCTGCACTGAGTCTCCCCAGATGCCCAGGGAGGCCAACAGCACTTCTCAGTGCAACCTGCCTCCCAGCATACAGAGCCAGCCACTGAGTTGTCTTTGTTCTGTCTCCCTGCCTCCACCCATCTAATGATCCTTCTTGGACTCTGTTGGTCATCTCTCTACCTCTCTCTCTCTCTTTTATTTTTTTTTTTTTGTTGAGACAGAGCCTCATTCTTTTTGCCCAGGCTGGAGTGCAATGATGCAATCTCAGCTCACTGCAACCTCCACCTCCTGAGTTCAAGTGATTCTTCTGCCTCAGCCTCCCGAGTAGCTGAGATTACAGGTGCCTGCCACCACGCCCGGTGAATTTTGTTTTTGTTTTGTGTTGTTTTGTTTGTTTGTTTTCAAGTAGAGACAGGGGTTCACCATGTTGGCCAGGCTGCTCTCGAACTCGTGACCTCAGGTGATCCACCTGTCTTGGCCTCCCCAAGTGCTGGGATTACGGATGTGAGCCACCACACCTGGCTTTTTTTTTTTGAGATGAAGTCTCACCCTGTCCCCCAGGCTGGAGTGCAGTGGCATGATCTCAGCTCACTGCAACCTCCACCTCCCAGGTTCAAACAATTCTCGTGCTTCGGCTTCCCAAGTAGCTGGGATTACAGGTATGTGCCACTATACTGGGCTAAGTTTTGTATTTTTAGTAGAAACAGGGTTGCACCATGTTGGCCCGGCTGGTTTTGAACTCCCGACCTCAGGTGATCCACCTGCCTCGGCCTCCCAAAGTGCTGGGATTACAGGCATGAGCCACAGTGTCCAGCCTCTGCTGGTCACCTCCCAAAGTGTCTTTTTGTCTCTGGTTATCTCTGTCTGTCTACTCCTGTCTCCAGGGCACCATCCTGGGTAACCCCTATCCGTGGCCACACTGGAGCTCCCCTCCCATAGCTGGCAGGACAGGGGTAGAGGACAAAAATGGAAAACCCATAGTAGCATGGCAGGAGGGGTCGTGGGCCAGCTGCAACCTGACCTTTCCAGCTGCCCAGTCACAGGCAAGGAAGTGGGTTTCTGGTTTTCAGCAGAGAACACAGAGCTCCAGAGAGCACAGGCTTCCCCCACCCCACAGAGAGACTCTTCGCTGCCTCCGTCACCTCCAAAAGCACAAAACTTAATTTCACTTCAATTAACCAAAAACCAAACACATGGACATAAAAGTGGAGGGCTGGCTGGGCACAGTGGCTCATACCTGTAATCCCAGCACTTTGGGAGGCCAAAGCGGGAGGATCACTTTAAGTCAGAAGTTCAAGGTGAGCCTGGCCAAGATGGCGAAATCGGGTCTCTATTCAAAATACAAAAATTAAGCCGGGCGGTGGCTCATGCCTGTAATCCCAGCACTTTGGGAGGGCGAGGCGGGCAGATCATGAGGTCAAGAGTTCGAGACTAGCCTGACCAACCTGGTGAAACCCCGTCTCTACTAAAAATATAAAAATTGGCCGGGTATGGTGGCACGTGCCTGTAATCTCAGCTACTCAGGAGGCCGAGGCAGGAGAATCGTTGGAACCCAGGATGAAGAGGTTGCAGTGAGCCAAGATTGTGCCAGTGCACTCCAGCCTGAGTGACAGAGTGAGACTCCATCTAAAACAACAACAACAAACACACACAAAAATTAGCCAGGGGTGGTAGTGCATACCTGTAGTCCCAGCTACTCAGGAGGCTGAGCCAGAATTGTTGCAACCTGGGAGGTGGAGGTTGCAGAGGGCTGAAATGGTGCTACCGCACTCCAGCCTGGGCCACAAAGTGAGACTCCGTCTCAAAAAAATGAAATAGTGGAGGGTTTTCTGAACTTCGCTGAAATCTTTCTTCACCAGAAATATCACTTCCTCAGGGACCTTCCTGAAGTCCTGAGTGATGTTTTTTTTTTTTTTAAACCTCATGTCTCCATGAGGACCTCAGTGTCAGTTTTCAGGGAGTGACACAGAGCTGACTTCCTCATGACAGTCTTTCCTTCTCCACTCAAACAAACAAATGTAACCAAGTCAATTGTCTTCGTTCTAGAAAAACAAAAGGCTTTAAAACGCAAGCCTGACTTTCTGAGCCCCTCTAAGGGAATTTGAAGGGATTCATGCGCAAAATTTCCTGTAAACATGACAAATTGTTTTCAGGAAAAAAACCAACACTCACATCAGGGCCGATGCATTTGCGCTCATGCGGATTCTCAACCAGGCACTCACAATCTCCCTCCGGATTCTTCTGGCCAAAAACACAGACAGAACATTTTCATAAAGTCCCTGTTTAGAGATTTTAGACATCGCAGGCAAAGATGTCAATGTAAACAACCTCTTTGAAGGACAAACTGGTGACAACTATCAAAATGTAAAAAAGACCCAGTTAATTTCTTTTTTTTTTTTTGAGATGGGGTCTCAGTCTGTCACCCAGGCTGGAGTGCAGTGGTGAGATCCCGGCTCACTGCGACTTCTCCTGCCCAGGTTCAAGCAATTCTCCTGCCTCAGCCTCCCAAGAAGCTGGGATTACAGGTGCCTGCCACTGTGCCTGGCTAATTTTTATATTTTTAGTAGAGACAGGGTTTCACCATCTTGGTCAAGCTAGTCTTGAACTTCTGATCTTGTGATCCACCCGCCTCGGCCTCCCAAAGATCTAGAATTACAGGCATGAGCCATCACATCTGGCCGAGACCCAGTAATTTCATTTCCGGAAATTTTATTTTCTTTTTTTTCTTTTTCTTTTTCTTTTTCTTTTTGAGACTGGGTCTCACTCTGTCACCCAAGCCCCAGGCTGGAGTGTAGGGGTGCGATCTCTGCTCACTGCAACCACTGCCTCCCGGGCCCAAGCTTTTCTCTCACCTCAGCCTTCCAAATTGTGGACTGCAGACACACACCACCATGCTTGGCTAATTTTTGTATTTTTTGTAGAGGCGAGGTTTCAACATGTTGCCCAGGCTGGTCTCGAACTCCTGGACCCAAGTGATCTGCTTGCCTTGGCTTCCCAAAGCGCTTTGGATTACAGATGTGAGCCACCGCACCCAGCCAGGAAATTTGATGTTCAATCTTTATTTATTGAAACAAATAACTTAGAAACAATCTAAGTGCCCATTTGTAATTTTATGGTAATGTATCTTGTGGAAACCTAAACAGCCAGCAAAAGGAGTCAATGAATCCCAAACACATGATATTGAGCAAAAAGAGGAAGGTCTACCTTTATCTCTTTTGTTTAAAAAATAAAATCGGCTGGGCGCAGTGGATTACGCCTGTAATCCTAGCACTTTGGGAGGCCGAGGTGGGTGGATCACCTGAGGTCAGGGGTTCAAGACCAGCCTGGCCATCATGGTGAAACCCCATCTATTTTATTTCAAAAAAAAAAAAAAAAAAATCAGGCTGGGTGCGGTGGTTCACGCCTGTAATCCCAGCACTTTGTGAGGACAAGGTGGGCAGATCACCAGAGGTCAGAAGTTCGAGACCACCCTGGCCAACATGGTGAAACCCCATCTCTACTAAATAATAAAAAATAAAAAATTAGCTGGGCATGGTGGTGTGCACCTGTAATCCCAGCTACTCAGGAGGCTGAGGCAGGAAAATCACTTGAACCTGGGAAGCAGAGGTTGCAGTGAGCCGAGATTGAGCCATTGCACTCCAGCCTGGGCAACGAGAGCAAAACTGTCTCAAAACAAAACAAACAAACAAAAACATAAGTTACAAAGTTAAATCAGCTAATATAACAAATTCAAAACAAACATTACAAATTAAAGGTGTGAGATCATATTAGGAAAGGATGCCAAATATTGTTTTTGAGCTTGATAGAAATGACATTAGTATGTATATTTAAAACTCTGCTTCTCCACAGTTCTTGGTGTCTGGCTGGTATTTAAAAAAAAAAAAAAAAAAACTCTGCTTCTCACACGGTGACAACTGCTCAAAATCGTGGCACATCAGTACTATCAGGTCCAGGGGGAGCTTTTTGGTTATCTGGGAGTTTGAGGTTGCCTTTATTTTTCCTTGTCAACTGATACTGCATTCATACTTACAAAGATGCAACATCTTCAATATACAATGAAGAACAGCCAAGACCTTAAGTGCACACCAAGACCCACACCTCCTGGCACTGGCCCAGACACTGCACCCAGCCTCAGCTCCTCCCCTGGACCCTGGTCACCCACACTTCATCCCCATCGTGCCCCCCTTTCCCCAGTGCTCTTGCAGACCCGAGGAACCAGCAGCTGAAGATACTGCCCCTCCCCTGTGTCTCAGTTCCTCAGCCTGGCATGATGCAGCCCTCACATCTTAAAGAAATGCCATCGTCACCGGATGTGGTGGTTCATGTTTGTAATCTCAGCACTTTGGGAAGCCAGTGCAGGTGGATCACCTGAGGTCAGAAGTTTGTGACCAGCCTGACCAACATGGTGAAAACTGTCTCTACTAAAAATACAAAACTTAGCCGGGTGGTAGTGGTGCACACCTGTAATCCCAGCTACTGGGGAGGCTGAGGCAGGAGAATTGCTTGAACCTGGGAGGCGGAGGTTGCAGTGAGCCGAGGTCACATCACTGCAATCCAGCCTGGGCAACAGAGCAAGATTCTGTCTAAACAAAAAACAAACCAACCAAAAAAGGCCATCACTTATTAAGACTGAGTATGTTCCAGGCATGGTGTCAAGTACTTCAAAACTGGCTATGTCGTCTTCACTTGCTTTTTACTTTTGTTTTGGTTTTGGGGGGGCTTTTTTTAGAACAGGGTTTCGCTATGTTGCCCAGGCTGGTCTCAAACTTGTGAGTTCAAGCCATCCTCCCACCTCTGCCTCCCTAATTGCTGGGATTACAGGTGTGAGTCACTGTGCCTGGCTATCTCCACTTCAGACAGCAGAAAGCTCAGGCCCGGGGAGGGAAAGTCACTTCTCCAAGGCCGCAAAGCTGGTAGGTGACACAGTCAGAACTCAACTCCGGAAGCCTAAATTGTAATGCTGGGTTCGCTCACACTACCCTGCCCCCATTGTGGAAGATGCCCTCTCCCTGCCCTGCTCTGGGGGGCTCTGGGTGGGTCTGGCCAACCTGGAGAAATGGCTGGTTGGGCACCCGTGGCAGCCCCCAGCCCTCCTTCCCCCACTAGCAGCCGCCGGCTGGGAAGGGTCCGGAATCAGGATCAGGAACCACAGGGTGGCTGCAAAGGTCAAAAGTCAGATGTGGGTTTCCTGCCAACCCCTGGGAACTTCCTTCTTCCCGACTCGACGCTTGCCTCACTGCTCGCCACCCTAGAGGACCCCTCCACTCTGTCCACCATCCCTTCCACTTCGTTACCCTGGCTAATGGGGGGACGGGTCCCCGGACCCCAGCCTTCACACTGCCGGACAGAGGACAGCAATTGCACGATTGTCACCTGTCTGGGATCCAGTCTCCTTTCCAGCTCCCGGCTGCTGTCCCTACAGCTCACCCTGACTCCACGGGGCAAGGGGTGTCTGTCCCAGTCTGTCTCCCAAGACTGGGAGTTGCTTGTGGCTGGGCTTAGGGCTGACCCCTCTTGGGGGACCTGGCATCACCCAACACGAAACAAACAAAGCAGAGACTGCAGGGAGGGTTTTCCTGGAGCTCCTGATTCTGGGAGATGGGCAGGACACACAGAATCCTTTGCTTCCTGGTCCCCAAATGCCCTCCAGGCCCACCAGGGAGGTGACCCACAGTGACCCCAGAAAACCCCTATGGTTGGTTTGTTTATTTGCTTTTGTTTTTGTTTTGAGAAGGAGTCTCACTCTGTCTCCAGGCTGGAGTGCAGTGGAGATCTCGGCTCACTGCAACCTCTGCCTCCCGGATTCAAGTGATTCCCTGCCTCAGCCTCCCGAGTAGCTGGGATTACAGGGGCCCGCCATCACGTATGTCTAATATTTGTATTTTTAGTAGAGACAGAGTTTCGCCATGTTGGCCTTGCTGGTCTCTAACTCCCGACCTCAGGTGATCCACCCACCTCAACCTCCCAAAGTCCTGGGATTACAGGTGTGAGCCACCGCTCCCAGCCGCCCACGGGGTTTTGCATGTCTGGGGCAGGAAATCCACCACTTGTCAGTCACCATCTCATGGAGCCCCCAGCAGTGCCTCCAGCAGGAAATGACCCTAATCATAACAAGAGCTACAGAGTGACCAAGCACCAGGCATACCTCGTCTCACAAAGGGGTACACTGAGGCACAGACATGTGAGGCCTCTTGCCTGAGCGTGCACAGAGCAGAGCCGGCTCTTCCCAGCTCCGAGCTCATTATTTCTTGTGCCGCAGTTTCCTGAAGCATTTATTGAGCACCTAAGTGAACAGGGCATCGGGGGGCAATGACAGAGCTTGGGGAGCCAGCGCCACCATCATCCATGACTCAGCCATCCATGATGCCCTCCTGTGCAATTACTGATCACCCACTGTTTGTCCCTCCCTGGGCTAGCTAAGCATTTCACTTTTCTTTTTTTTTTTTAAAGATGGGTTTTCACCATGATGGCCAGGCTGGTCTTGAACTCCTGACTTCAGGTGATCCACCCGCCTCGGCCTCTGAAAGTGATAGGATTACAGGCGTGAGCCACTGCGCCTGGCCACTTTTTTTTTTTTTTTTTTTTAAACAGCGTCTTGCTCTGTCACCCAGGCTGGAGTGCAGTGGTGTGATCTCGGCTTACTACAACCTCCGCCTCCCGGGTTCAAGCAATTCTCCTGCCTCAGCCTCTCGGGTGGCTGGAATTGCAGGCGTGCGCCACCACGCCCGACTAATTTTTGTATTTTTAATAGAGATGGGATTTCACTATGGGCCAGGCTGGCCTCAAACTCCTGACCTCAGGTGATCTGTCCACCTTGGTCTCCCAAAGTGCTGGGATTACAGGTTCGAGCCACCTCGCCCGGTGCCTCTCCCACATTTTGTGGCATTTAATCAGCACTGCCCCAGGGAAGTAGGTCCACGTCTGTAGCCAGCCTGTCTCGAGGTAAGTGAAGCTCCGTGAACGAACAGCATGAGACCCCGAGGCAGCCCCTTCTCTTCCCTGTGCCTCAGTTTCCCCCACCACACAAGAGAGACAGTAGCAAGCCTGGCATGACTCAGTGACCTCATTACAGCAGGTGCTGAGAACAGCACCCGCCACCAAGTAAAGGCAAACATGAGGCTCTAAGAGGCTGAGAAATCCTGAGCAGCCGCCGGCGCCCCACCCAGCATTAATCAGAGGTGCCCAGCCGCGCTCTGGCTCTGGGCCCCCAGCCCCTCCCCCAAGCTCTCACAGCCAGGGTGGGAGTGTTGTGATAACCCGCAGCCCCCGTTTCCTCTGGGCCAGGAAGGAGCCAGGCAGAGGAAATATTAAGAGGAGTAATATAAGCACTCCCCCCTCCGAGGCGGGGTCAGAGCAGGCCGGTGGCAAGTGGGGACGGTGCACCACAGGAGCAAATGGGTCTGGCGATGGAGCACGGAGCATCCTACGCTCGGGCGGGGGGCAGCTCTCACGGCTGCTGGTACTACCTGCGCTACTTTTTCCTCTTCGTGTCCCTCATCCAATTCCTCATCATCCTGGGGCTCGTGCTCTTCATGGTCTACGGTAATGTGCACGTGGGCACAGAGTCCAACCTGCAAGCCACCGAGCGCCGAGCTGAAGGCCTGTACAGCCAGGTCCTGGGGCTCTCGGCCTCCCAGACCAACCTGACCAAGGAGCTCAACCTCACCACCCGCGCCAAGGATGCCATCATGCAGATGTTGCTGAGTGCCCGCCGAGACCTGGACCGCATCAACGCCAGCTTCCGCCAGTGCCAGGCCGACCGGGTAAGGCTGTGGGCAGGACACTCGCCCTGGGGACCCTGGGCAAGCCACCTCACCTCTCTGAGCCTGAGTTTCCTCATCCAGGAGATGGGGACCATCACAGGACCAATACTTTCTTTCCTTTTGAGACATGGTCTCGTTCTGTCGCTGAGGCTGGAGTGTAGTGGCGCAATCTCGGCTCACTGCAGCCTCCGCCTCAGCCTCCCAAGTAGCTGGGATTACAGGCACTTGCCACCGTGACCAGCTAATTTATGTATTTTTAGTAGAGACGGGGTTTTGCCATGTTGGCCAAGCTGGTCTCAAACTCCCGACCTGACGTGATCCGCCTGCCTCAGCTTCCCAAAGTGTTGGGATTATAGGCGTGAGTCACTGTGCCCAGCCAATAGATTTTTTTTTTTTTTTAAGAGACAGGGTCTCCATCTGTCTCCTGGGCTGGATGGAGTGCAATTGTGATCAGAGCTCTCACTGCAGCCTCAATCTCCTGGGCTCAAGCAATCCTCCTGCCGCAGCCTCCTGAGTAGCTGGGACTACAGGCGTGCGCCACCACACCCAGCTAATATTTTTATATTTTGCAGAGACAGGGTCTTGCTATGTTGCCCAGGCTGGTCTCGAGCTCCTGGGCTCAAGCAATCCTCCCTCCTCAGCCTCCCAAAGATTACAGGTGTGGGGCGTGGTGTTCAGCTAATTTTTTTTTCTTTTTTTTTTTTTTTGGAGACAGGGTCTCACTCTGTCACCTGGGCTGCAGCATAGTGATGTGAGCGGAGCTCACTGCAGCCTTGACTTCCCGGGCTCCAGCAGTCCTCCGGCCTCGGCCTCTCGAGCTGCTGGCACTATGGACATGTGCTAGTATGCCCAGCTCATTTTTTTATTTTTAGCAGACATGGGGTCTTGCTATGTTGACCAGGCTGGTCTTGAAATCCTGAGCTAAAGCAGTCCTCCCTCCTGGACCTCCCAAAGTGCTGAGATTACAGGCTGGGCATCACCACACCTGGCGAATTTTTTTTTTTTTTTTTTTTTTTTTGAGATGGAGTCTCACTCTGTCACCCAGGCTGGAGTGCAGTGGTATGATATTGGCTCACTGCAATCTCCAACTCACAGGTTCGAGTGATTCTCCTGCCTCAGCCTCCTGAGTAGCTGGAATTACAGGTGTGTGCCATCACACCAGCTAATTTTTGTATTTTTGGTAGAGACGGGGTTTCACCATATTGGCCAGGCTGGTCTCAAACTCCTGCCTCAGGTGATCCACCTGCTTCGGCCTTCCAAAGTGCTGGGATCACAACATGAGCCACCGTGTCCTACCCTGGTACCTTGGCTAATTTTTTTTTTTTTTTTAGAGACAGAATCTCACTATGCTGCCCAGGCTGGTCTTGAACTCTTAGCCTCACCCTCCTAAAGTGCTGAGATAACAGGCATGAGCCACCATTCCCAACCAGCAACATTTTTTTTTTCTTTTTTTCTAAAGATGGGGTTTCACCATGATGGCCAGGGTGGTCTTGAACTTCTGACCTCAGGTGATCCACCCACCTCAGCCTCCCAAAGTGCTAGGATTACAGGCGTGAGCCACCGTGCCCGGCCCATTTTTTTTTTTTTTTTTTTTTAGACAGTCTTGCTCTTTTGCCCAGGCTGGAGTGCAGTGGTGCAATCTCAGCTCACCGCAACCTCTGATTCCCAGCTCCAAGCAATTCTCCTGCCTCAGCCTCCTGAGAAGCTGGGACTACAGGTGCCTGCCACCACGCCCAGCTAATTTTTGTATTTTTAGTAGAGATGGGGTTTCATCATGTTGACCAGGCTAGTCTTGAACTCCTGATCTCAAGTGATTTGCCTGCCTTGGCCTCCCAAAGTACTGGGATTACAGGCGTGAGCCACCGCCCCTGGCCAGGAGAAATTTTAAACCCTTTGCAGAGGCCAGGCATGGTGGCTCAGGCCTGTAATCCTAGCAGTTTGGGAGGCCAAGGTGGAACGGATCACAAGGTCAGGAGATGGAGACCATCCTGGCCAACGTGGTGAAACCCTGTCTCTACTAAAAATTCAAAAATTAGCTGGGCATCGTGGTGTGTGCTACTTGGGAGGGTAAGTTAGGAGAATCGCTTGAACCCAAAAGGCAGAGGTTGCAGTGAGCCGAGATCCTGCCACTGCACTCCAGCCTGAGCAACAGAGGGAGACTCCATCTAAAATAAATAAATAAATAAAATAAAATAAATACAAAAGTTAGCCAGGCACGATGGCATGTGCCAGTAGTCCCAGCTACTCAGAGGCTGAAGTGAGAAGATCACTTGAGCCCAGGAGGTCAAGCCTGCAGTGAACCAAGATGGTGCCACTCCACTCCAGCCTGGACAATTGAGTGAGACCCTGTCTGGAAACAAAGAAACAAACCAAAAGGATGGACTGAATAAAAGCTCAGAATGTTTTGTTCCTATTCTGTTCTAGCATATATAAACAGTTCATATTTGCTGTATGCTGGGTGTTGAATTCAGAAATATCAACTCATTGTCAAATCCCAGGAAGTAGGGAGAAGTTTATTTTGTTATGTTTTGTTGTGTTTAAGACAGGATCTCCCTCTGTCGCCCAGGCTGGAGTGCAATGGCGTGATCTCGGCTCACTGCAGCCTCTGCCTCCCAGGCTCAAGCAATTCTCCTGCCTCAGCCTCCTGAGTAGCTGGGACTATAGGCACACACCACCACGCCTGGCTAACTTTTGTATTTTTAGTAGAGACTGAGTTTCACCATGTTGGCCAGGCTGGTCTCAAACACCTGACCTCAAGTGATCTGCCCACCTCGGCCTCCCAAAGTGCTGGGTTTACAAGAATTAGCCACTGCGCCTGGCTAGGAGAAGTTTTTTTTTTTTTTTTTTTTTTTTTATAAAGATGGGGTTTCACCATGTTGGACAGGCTGGTCTTGAACTCCTGACCTCAGGTGATCCACCCACCTCGGCCTCCCAAAGTGCTAGGATTACAGGCATGAGCCACCGCGCCCGGCCTAGGAGAAGTTTTAAACCCTTTCCAGAGGTCGGGCACGGTGGCTCACGCCTGTAATCCCAGCACTTTGGGAGGCCGAGGCACGGATCACAAGGTCAGGAGATCGAGACCATCCTGGCCAACATGGTGAAACCCTGTCTCTACTAAAAGTCCAAAAAAAATCAGCTGGGCGTGGTGGCGGGCACCTGTATTCCCAGCTATCTGGGAGGCTGAGGCAACAGAATTGCTTGAACCCGGGAAACGGAGGTTGCAGTGAGCCGAGATCACACCATTGCACTCCAGCCTGGCGACAGAGTGATATTCCTTCTCAAAAAAATAAAAACAAATTAAACCCTTTGCAGGCAGGAAAGTGGAGGCGTGAGAGGGGTGGGGGATTTCCAGAGGCGGCAGAAACAGGCCGGCTCTCTGGGCACAGTCACAGCTGCAAATGTGGGGTCTCCTGGAGGCCAGCGCCCAACCTTGCACCCCAGCTTGTGACAAACACAGAAGACAACTGACTCCATGTTCTCAGACACAACTTCGCCCTGGGGGGGTCTTGCCAGACTGAGGCATTGGGGGAGTGGGTGTGGGGGTCTCTCCTTAAGGGTGAAGTGGGTGAGAGACGGGAGGGTGGTGTGAGGGAAGCTAAAGGGGCAGCTTTAGGGTCTTCCAAGGAGGTGACCCGGCTGGCCAGGGCCAAGGCAGTGGCAAAGATCGGCCTTCCATGGGGCCTCAGACCACCCAGCCCTCCCCACTGGGCAGGAAGCTGAGCTCAGCCCTCTCAGATCAGCCCAAGGCAGAACTCTGTCTCCTGACCTCAGACCCCTCACAGCACAGCCCTTTTTCCATCCCCCAAAACCCCAGGGCAAAGCACTGTCCCCACAGATGCCCAGGATACAGTGCGTCTCACCTCATCCCCCTAAGATGGGGTGAAACACAGATGCTCAGGATAGGGCCCTGCCTTCCCTCTCAGACCTGAACCTGGCTAACTGATGTCTTTTTTAAAAAAATTATTTATTGGCTGGGCCTGATGGCTCATTCCTGTAATCCCAGCACTTTGAGAAGCCAGGCCGGGTGGATTACGAGGTCAAGAGATCGAGACCAGCCTGGCCAACGTGGTGAAACCCCGTCTCTACTAAAAATACAAAAATCAGCTGGCCGTGGGAGCACACACCTGTAGTCCCAGCTATTTGGGAGGCTGAGGCAGGAGAATCACCTGAAACTGGGAGGCGGAGGTTGCAGTGAGCTGAGACCGCACCACTGCACTCCAGCCTGGCGATGGAGTGAGACTCCACCTCAAAAAAAAAAAAACAGAATAAAAGATAAAGTAGAAATTAAAAAAAAAAAAACTTTAAAAATAATAGCTTTTATTTATTTGTTTGTTTGTTTATTTATTTATTTTAAAGAGACAACGTCTCAGTCTATCACCCAGGCTGGAGTGCGGGGTGTGATCATAGCTCACCACAGCCTCAAACTCCTGGGCTCAAGTGATCCTTCCATCTCAGCCTCCCAAGTAGCTGGGACCACAGGCACATGTCACCATGCTCAGCTAATTTTTTTTTTAAGGGACGTGGTGTCACTATGTGGCCCAGGCTGGTCTCAAACCCCCGACCTCGAGCAGTCTTCCCACCTCAGCCTCCCAATGATTAAGGCTTTTGAGAACAGCAGGTGCTCCCCATGCCCCGCGAGGGCATTCACCCAGGGCAAACTCCAAAAGGAGGAAGGACAGAGTTTCAGAAACACGACCTCTCATCCTTCATCTCTTCTTATATTTCTGCAGAGGGTTCTCTTCCAAAGTTTGCAACTATGGCCATCGTTTGTTACATTGTGAACACTTTCTTTAAAAAATGCTTTGCTGGCCAGGCGTGGTAGTTCACACCTGTAATCCCAAGATTTTGGGAGGCCAAAGTGGGCAGA